>CABHPQ010173443.1:27944-74658 GCA_902168405.1 Peromyscus aztecus
AGAACAGCCACTGCTCTTAGCTGTTGAGCCATCTCTCCAGCCCCGAATTAAAACACTTTTGTGAAGTACTTTAGCTTTTCAGGTCTTAATTTACCTTGTAACTCTCTTTTTATTATCCATTTATTAAGAGTGAGCAGGGGGAGGGGCAGAGGAGGGCAGCAAGGGTTAACTGGCACCGCCTCATGGAGGAGTCTGTCACCAGCTTTGGTCTCTTCCTGCTTCATAGGTCTCTTAGATTACACTGGTTCTCAACCTGTGGGTCGTGACCCCTCTGGGGGGTCGCACATCAGAGATCCTGCATATCAGATATTTACGTTACGATCCACAACAGTAGCAAATTACAGTTATGAAGTAGCAATAAAATAATTTTATGGTTGGGGGTCACCACAACATGAGGAACTGTAGTAAAGGGTCGCAGCAGTAGGAAGGTTGAGAAGCACTGTCTTAGAAAGTTGTTCTGCCCCAGCAGTGAGGTAGAAGTGACTGGAAGGTCCCAAGCAGGAGAACTGGAGGGCTGAGTGGATGGTAGTGCATTAGTGATGAGCAGGGGGGATATTTTTGTCACATGCTCGGAGCAATGATATTAAGAAATGTATTTTTCCTTTAAACTTGCTTTGGCTGATGCACTACCATTGGTGATGTGATCTGACTTGAAGTCCTTCCCGCTGCTTTGGAAACTGGAGACACCAGCATAACTCATTTTCACGTTTGCCTGTTCGCTGGTTCTACAGACCGAATACTGTGGGATTCAGTGATAACCAGTAGCTAAAAAACACCCAGGACACAACGTGCTTCTGTGTGTCACCACCTCACCACCTTTTGTTACTGTTCTGAAAAAGAGGTGAAGGACCACTAAAATGTGCCCAGTGAGGGAGACACTGCCTTGAGCACAGGACTCCATTGTACATGGAGTGCACACTGCTTTTTGAAATACTCTGAAAGCAGCATCTGTGGGTTAGCGTTTCAGCTGTAAGATTGGAGAGTTGTGCTCATGTGGACTCAGATACACAAATGTCCCTAAGGATTTGTTACCCATACAGGGAATATTACAGCCAGCACGTGAGTGTTTTCAGAATTGTAGGTATAACTCTGGATCCTACTCTGTTGTGCCTGGGTTTATTTTTTATTTCTTAAATCATGCTTACTTTGTACTTATACTGATATAAATATAGTTATATTTTTTTCTGGGTAATATAACATCAATTATTTTATTTTTTTGTTTTGAAACAGTTCAATGTTTTTATTTGACATTTCTGGCTATCCCATGATATTAAAAAATTGGCACTATATTTTTTTGTTGTTGACACTGATTTCTAAAAAGGGCCAGCATTTCCCTCCTGCTGGCATATACTCTGGAGTTCTTTGTAACAACCTTCCTTTTTTTTTTTTTTTCTTTCTGATTTGCTTTGTTGAACTATTGATGCTCATCTAAAGAGAAGTTGCAAATTCTGCCTTAAGATTTTCAATTTAAGGATGACAACGATCCTGAGTCTTTTGAGCGGGTACAGTGGCTCAAGGTACCATTACATGTGCTAGAGGCATCATTCTCAGAGAATAAATTTAGGATACTCAGAGTGACCAGGCTCACTCTTGGATAAGTTTCAGAACATTCTACAGTCTCAGCAGAAGCTTCCATTAAGCAGAAGAATGCATTGCTCATTGTCCTCTGTTTTAAACGTCTAATAAAGTACAGCGCTTTTAAGAGCTTACTCTTACCCTGTCATCTATGCCAATGATCCTCACGTTGTTATCAAACATCTTAGTTGTGTTGGGAGCAGTGTGAGCTGCAGTTTTTATCAGCACTTTGAATAGAGGACCTGTATCCTACTCCAGGAAACTCAGCAGTGGATGTAAGTTTCAGTTAAGTTTTTAGTTTAGTTAGCTTTGCTTTAATTCAAAGGCTTGTTTCAAATCTTTCTCAGCCAACGAGTTCTGTTTTCGTATGCCTTGTCCAAAGTGCCACACTGTATTATGCCATAAAATATGTGGTCATTGTCATCTCAGTTATAAGAAAACAGATATTTCCTAGAAGAATTCTGAGACTTACTTCAGGGCACTTACTTATACATGGGTGTGTGTTTGTCTATAGTAGAGATGATAGTGATATATGTGTTGTTAGAGTTATGTTTTTCCGTCCTTTGCTGTCATGAGGCTGAGATTTACACTTGTCTACTCAGTTTATCGAATGAATGGTAGAGGGCAGTTCATGTCCCATTGGTAGATTTTAAAGAATTATCTTTGATTGTCAACTCGACAGAATCTGGAATCAACTAAGGGACATGCCTCTGGGTGGGTCTATGAAAGCATTTCCGGAAATGATTAATTGAGGAAACTCTCCTGTAGAGTGGGGCAGTCTTTCTAATGGGTGGCCCAGATTTAAAGAGGTCCAAGGAAGGAATGCTGCATGCATTCACATCTTGCTCATTGGGTGTATGTATCCCACTTCCTGCGGCTGCTTCCCTTTGCTGAAACCAGACACCCATTTCTTTAGCCTTCCAAGGTGGACTAAGACCAGCAAGTCTTCAAGGAATCTACTAGGGTAGTACTGGATCAGGACTTTGAGACATCCAGATTTGTGGACTGAGCACGTTATTTGGTTCTCAGCTTCTCCAGAATGCAGATAGCCATTGCTGGATAGCCAGCCCCTACTGTGAGAGCCAATCTTATAAACCTCCTCTATAATATATACAGATTATATCAGTTCTGTTCCTCCAGAGAACCCTGCCTAGTACAGATTGCTTCAGAAGAGTGTGTCTTGATTTTGGTCCTTTGAGCCTTTATGTTTTGCATTTCTAGTGGGATACAGTTGATATGGTAAATAGATCTCATCTGTATGCAGGAAACATAAAATTTTACTCAACAAATTATTTATTTTTAGAATTCACTTTGCATATGAGAAGAGTATTGTGGAACTGTAACTTTTTTTAAGAAATGGCACTTCATATGTTGATTCAAGTAACTGCAAGTTTTAATATTAAATGTTGGAACATGTTATTTTTTAATTAATTAATTAGCTAATTAATTAATTTTACATCCCAACTGAAGTTTCCCCTCCCTCCTCCCCTCCCATTCCTTCTCCCCACTTTCTCTCCCCCCCACTCAATCCATGCCTCTGTTTCTGTTCAGAAAGGGGCAGGCCTTCCATGGGTATCAACAAAGCATGGCATGTCAAGTTATGGTAAGACTAAGCTCCTCCCCTTGTATTAAGGCTGGGCAAGGCAATTCAATATAAAGAATAGGTTCCCAAGAGCCAGCCAAAGTGTGAGGGACATCCCCTGCTCCCACTGTTAGAAGTTCCACAAGTAGACCAAGCTATGCAACTGTCACATAGGAATATGTTATTGTAAATTGTACTCAATTACGTACTTCACAGGTGTGGTAGTTTGAAAAAAAATGGCCCTCATAGGGAGTGGCACTATTAGGAGGTGTGGCCTTGTTGGAGGAAGTTTGTCACTGGGGGAAGGCTTTGAGGTCTCAGATGCTCAAGCCAGGTCCAGTGTGGCATTCTCTTCCTGCTGCTTGCAGATCCAGATGTAGAACAGTCAGCTCCTTCTCCAGCACCATGTCTGCCGGCATGCTACCATGCTTCCTGCCATGATGATAAGGACCAAACCTCTGACCTGTAAACCACCCCCAATTAAATATTTTCCTTTATAAGAGTTGCTGTGGTCATGGTGTCTCTTCACAGCAATAGAAACCCTAAGACAGAAGTTGGTACCAGGGACTGGGGCATTACTGTGATAGGCCTGACCATGCTTTTATTTGGAGGAATGTTGGCATTGGGATTTAGGATTAGAAAGCAGTTGAATGCTTTAAGTGGAGCTTACTGGGCTGTCCTTGTAGGAACACGGAAGACAGTGGTGCTGAGGGTGATTTGAACTGTGGGGGCCTGGCTCAAGAGGTTTCATAGAGAAAAATGTTAGTGTATGTCCTAGAGACTGTTCCTGTGATATTTTGGTGAAGAATGTGACTGCTTTCTGCCCTTGTCCAAAAAAACTTCCTGAAGGTAAATCAAAGAGTTTTGGATTGTGTTTGCAGAGGAGATTTCAAAACAGACTAGTGTGGACAGTGTCATGTGGTTATTAGTGGCCATGTTTATGCAGATCTATAATGAAAATGATGAGGCTGAGCAAGCCAAGTTACAAAACGTACATCGAAGAAAAAAGAGGCACCAGGAAGTGGAGTGGAGCTAAGGCCTGTGCTCAAGGAGATAAACAGATGAATGAAAATCCTGACGTTAAATGGAATAAAGGGAGTGGTGACCTCAGGGCAAGATTCCACCTAGCTAAGCTTCCAACTTGTAAAAAGGAATTAAAGAAAAGCTTAGAGGGGCTGGAGAGATGGCTCAGCAGTTAAGAGCACAGGCTGCTCTTCCAGAGGACCCGGGTTCAATTCCCAGCATCCACATGGCAGCTCACAACTGCTTGTAATTCCAGTTCTGGAGGATCCTGAATCCACACACAGACATGCATGCAAAACACCAATGCACATAAAAAAACAAAACAAAAACAAAAATCAAAAACTCAGAGCTGGGTGTGGTGGTGCCTACCTTTAATCCCAGCACTCTGGAGGCAGAGGCAGGAGGACCTCTGAGTTTGAGGTCAAGCCAGTCTACAGATCAAATCTTAGGACAGCCAAGCTTAGGCAGTGAAGGAAACTAGTGAATACAGAAGAACAAGGGATCCATTTTCTAGCCACAGCAAGCAGCAGAACTTGGCAGCTTCAGCCACTTGGTTCTGGCTTTAGAGTCAAGGATACAAGAAATGGGTTATGGAATCTCCCTCCACGATTAAGGAAAGCTACTGAGGCCAGGCATGTGGCAGGGATGTCACTGCATGGAGGCCTAGAGAGGCCATTTTGTGGAAGCTGTGAAGATGAAGCTTGGATTGCCTTGGAGACCACACACTATTGGAGATGCCAGAGCCATGGAATACCTGTGGAGGAGAGCTGCTGATGGAGTGGAACCAGCCTAAGAGAAAGAAGTGTGTTGCAGTCAACAAAGCTGAAAAAAGTTGGAGAGCTGAAGAGCGTTTTGACATCAGACATGGAGATGCAGAGTTTGGAGTTTGTCCGGCTGGTTTTTGGTCTTGCATTGGTTCAGTATTTCCTCACTATGCTCCCTTCCCTACATTTTGGAATGATAATGTATATCCTGTGCCAGTATGTGTTGGAAGTAAGTGATCTGCTTTTTGATTTTGATTTTATTGAGGATTACAGTTAAGATTGCATGAATTTCAGAAGAGACTTTGAACTTTGGATTTTCAAGTATTGTTGAGACTGTGATAGACTATGGGACTTTTTGAAGTTGGAATGAATGCATTTTTGCATTATATAATGGCTACAGCTGACCCTGACCCTAGAGGGGATGGTTGTAAGAAGAGATAACAGACTATAACAGATATGACAGGGGATGAGGGCTCACAAAGAGGGAACCTCCCAGCCACAGGGGCCTGAGGGCAATGTCTCTATTATACTCACTGTAGCATGAATCTTAGAAGTTCTTATTAATAAAATCAAACCTGAGCCAGGTATTGGGGCAAACACTGGAAGGTCAGAGAGACAGAACGAGCCACAGCTATCTCACCTCGCCGGATCCTCAGCTGGTCTTGTTTCCTCAGACTGGAGGCCTCTGAGTCCTCATCCAGAATGGGTCTCAGCTGAACTGCTGCTAGAAGCCTGAATGCTTAACCAGCTAAAAGCTTCTCCAGGGCAAATGCCTCTCCAGGGCAAATGCCTCTAGTTTCTGGTCCTCACACCTTATATACCTTTCTCCTTTCTATCACCACTCCCTGGGATTAAAGGCTGGTTTACTGGTGTGTCACCACGCCTGGCCGTTTCCATGTGGTCTTGAACTCACAGAGATCCAGAGGGATTTCTGTCTCTGGAATGCTAGGATTAAAGGCGTATGCTACCACTGCCTATCCTCTATGTTTAATATTGTGGCTGCTCTGTCTCTGACCCCAGATAAGTTTATTAAAGTACACAATATTTTGGGGAACACAATACCATCACAACTCTCCAAGACATACTTTGCAGGATGTCAACAGGTGTGATCTGTCCTATTACTGACCAAGTTTAGCCAGTTGTAGATATTGTCATTGATGTATGGAGATAATAACGTATATCTCAGAGTTAAGTGGTGGAAATGATAGTCTATTCCTCCCATACCTTTTGGTTGCCACATACATCCTATTTTCTTCAGAGTATTCCTCTCTGGGAGTTTTCCAGTGACATTGTTTTGATAAAGTTATTTTAAGCTAATACACAACCTTAAAGTATGGAACTTTAACCTAATGGTATGGAACTTTAAAACACAGTGAAATGTGTTTATTAAGATGATTTAAAAGTTTATAGTAGGTATAAAATACAATAGAATTACTCTACTGGCAGAAATAATCTTCGGATTGCATCAAAATATGCTGCCACTAGAGGGCAGAGGAGGGGTAAGGAAAGAAAGTACATCCCCAATTCAAACTCCAAAACCAAATTCCTGTCGTGAACTAAAAATAAAATGAGATCTGAAGTTCTTCCCCGCCTCTCATTTCTGTGCAAACAGATATCCTGCTTATTAAAAGCCTGCTTACTCAGATTACCACACACTTTTTAGGATCCATTCTTATCTTTGGCATGTAACTTATGTATATTAATTTGTTATTCTTAGAGGAAAAATCCAGCCAGAGTCGGGGGTGCCTTTTGATTTCATAAAAATGAATGCTGGTGTTTAAAACCCCGACGATCGTTAACCTTTGGCCAGTTTAGAAAGAGATAATGCCAAATTCCACTATCGTTCTTCTAGACTGTTTTGATTAGGGAATAAGTCACAGCAAGTAAAGCTTGACCCAGAATTTGTGGAATTTTAATCTTCTGATGGAATCAAAGGGTCTGGATTAATCATCTGACAAATATTTATTGCTATCTTTCCCTACCTACTTTTGCCTTGTGCCTTAACAACTCGCTCCATACTTTCCTTTCCCAATCACAGCCAGAGAAAGAAGAGACTCAGAAAATAGATGCTTGTGGGCAGCGGTTTGATGGCTGTGTGTCTGTCTTCATTGTATGGCATCGGCCTCACCCATGCTGATCTTCATTTTGAACTCATTTATGTGTGTAGAAATGAGAGGAAAATGCCTCTCATTCTGGGGGATTTTCTAAGATCTCTGAGAGGAAAGAGCGTTGTTGTGTCCAACGCTTTGTGAAAGGGTCCTCTTCTCCACAGCCCTCTCCACTTCCTTTAGACAAATTTCTGTGACATGATTTTCCTGGTGAGAGACAGAAGGTGCTAGGATGGGGGTTGCATCTTCCTCAAAGGGAGATTCGATCTTTTAGTCATATTTCAAAAAGTTGTGGGTCCTCAGGACACTAGAAGTCAGGAGGTGAGAGAGGCAGCCTGCCTTTCTGGGCATGTACTGTCATGTGCATGTGTGTGTGTAGTGGGTAGCTGTTCCAGCTTTGATCTGGAGGTACTACCCCCATTTAGGCTTCTGATAACTGTCATGCCTACGAGGTGGGGCCAAGAGAGAAGCCCTTAAGACCCGAGATCCAGATGTGCTGTCTCTCTTGGTTCCTGGATCCTGGATGCTGGATGTAGACCGAGCAGAGTTCTCCAGAGAACACCGCTGGACTGCACTTCACCTCTCTCAGACCCTGTAACCTATCCCTTTACTTGTAAGTTACCTCACAAAATAAACCTCCTTTTTAACTACATGGAGTTGCTTTAATGTGTGTGTGTGTGTGTGTGTGTGTGTGTGTGTGTGTGTGTTGGGGGTGTGTTAAGATGACCTCTGAGGTACAGAGGAAGTCTAGGAAGCCCTGGGGAGCTGAAGATCCAAATCTATGATCTAACTGCCCATGTTTTTTCCTTGGTTAGTGATTTCCCAGTGTTTTGACCTCTTTTAGTCACACTGGAATGGCTGGGAGCTAAAGTCATCAGAAGCGAGTATGCCTCCATGGGGCACCTGTGTGGAAGCAGGGCATTTGTTGGATGGAATGGCAGGAATTTAGTGTGAAGGTCACAAACAAATTTACGTCAGGGCCACAGAGGCTCTCCCATCCCAAGAGAGCCTTAGGCTGTTGCCACCACAGGAGTGACAGATTTTTTCTCTCAGACACCCACACTGGAATATAGGTAATGGAAGAAGCAGGGGTAGTGTTTTTTCTAACCCCAGATGCTACAGAGCACCCCCACCCCTTGACAAAGTTTTTCCAGCTCTCTCAATTATTGGGAGAGAGTAAAAGGAGTGATTCCTGCTGGTGGCCATGTCAGAGGAGCAGCAGGTGGCAATTGAGCTTCGGGAGATTGGCCCACCAGGAAGCAAAGCACTGATGGGTGAATCTGGGATAGGCAAGACCTGAGGACTTCGGCTCCAGAATGTCTCTTGCTGCTGCCTTTACATGTTGGTTGCTGCCTTTTTTCTCTGCTGTCTGGCATGGTGTGAATGGGTGTGGGAGGATCCCCGCTGCCTTTAATGTAGTATGATTATCTCATGGAAGTATCCCAGTCTACTGGGCATTTTTACCCATGGACTATTGTGAAGATGATTTCCTCAAGCTGTGCTGTTTAACTGAAGCAATGATTTTATAGAATAATAGTGTTAGCTTAAATATAATTTTGATGGTTGAAAGTTTTTAATAGATATAGTAAGATATTGTGATGGAGGATAGTTTAGTGTGAAAACTAAAGTTTACTTCATATAGTAAAGACATGATATGGTGTTTTCCTCACCCCTGATAAAGCAAGGGCTGCAGAGGATAGAAAACAGAACTAAGGAAGTGTCATGCAGCTAGGACTTATATGAGTTTCTCTTAAGGAGCTGTATAGACTGTGTCTTAGGTTAATCATTAAGAAAAACAATTGAGTCCCAAAAGATAAGACAGCTCAGGTGTTTTTAATCTTAATGTTGGGAGATGTGTTCACGGGTTTTGATGTGCATCATAGCTAAGACAAAGCTCTAATTACTTAAAGTTAGGTTAAGATGTTTTTTCAATGGCTTTGAGGTAGAAAATCTTGGGGAACAATTTAAAGATTATAAAGACACACTTTTAATAGTTGAACAAGGGACTCAACAAGTTGATGTCAGGGACCAGGAACAATGGCAGCCTAGCTACTGCTGGCTGATGTACCTTTCTTGCTAGGATGGGTTGGTGATCAAGGGTGATGATTAATTCCTTGTACCTGTTTCTACACTCAGCTTCCTGATATAAAAATAATGTTGACGAATGGGAATGCACTCTGAAGATTTAAAGTAGAGCTGACTGGTCATTTTCATATATAAAAGTTTGGATTTGTGATTCTTGTAAGATTTCTTATCAGATTATCTTTTGAGATAAATAATAAAGTGGCTGATCCTTTCTTTGTAACTGCAAAATGCAGCCTGCCAGCAAAAGAACTGGCCGAGAAAAATACCTTCCTTGCTTACGCTTTGTTAATCTATAACAAGTTGCTTGGGTATGAATGTATATAGGTTCTTGAGACAACTTCTTTTCACCTGTAATATGTAAAATGTTTAATCATGCTGGGCGGTGGTGGCACACGCCTTTAATCCCAGCACTCAGGAGGCAGAGGCAGGTGGATCTCTGTGAGTTTGAGGCCAGCCTGGGCTACAGAGTAAGTTCCAGGAAAGGCTCCAAAGCTACACAGAGAAACTCTGTCTCAACCCCCCCCCCCCCCAAAAAAAAATGTTTAATCATGTAATGGATATGGAAAACATGCTGTTTTTTTTACTTGTATTCATTGTAATCATTTACTTAAAAAGTAGAATGTAACCACATTGTAATTTTTATATTGCTTGAGAAATTTTGCTGGAGTGTATAAGCTGTAAGGAAAAAAAAAATTAAGAATAGATAGAAGGGAAACACCAGGGCAGAAGAACAGAACAGAAAAGGAACAGAGTAGAAGAAGCAACAGAAAAAATAATAAAACAAAGAACTAAGCTTTGACCCTCAGAAATGTCCTTGTGTGTCTGTTTGTCTGTCCAGTAGTTCACCTGCTCTGCAACTTCTCTTCAGTTTCTCTGACCTGCTCAAGGCTTGCCGTTCATCAGCACTCTAGGTGAGATCCTGACATTTAGAGGTGTGTGTGTGTGTGTGTGTGTGTGTGTGTGTGTGTGTGTGTGTGTGTTTTCCTTTCTCACCGGTCCCAGAGAGTTAAGTTTTGCCTCCTTGCCGGCCCCAGAGAATTAAGTTTTACTCCCTCAGATAGAAAAGTCAAGTTGAGTGATTAGTTGGCTGACTCTGTGGATCCCCTCAGTCCCTGAGCTGCTGAAGGCTGGTCCTCACGGAAGCAATAGATTCCTCTATGTTTACTGACAACTAAGAATTCATTTCCTTATACAACTGTTTTCAAGAGAAGAAACAAAAAGCCGGTTTAGAGTTGAATGCTACTTCCAAGTTGCAGGGTTAAGGTGAGGCCAAGGAGCTGAAACTTAGTCTACAAGCTGCTATCACATTGCCCCAACAAGGACAGTTCCAGCTTCTTGGCCACATCTTACCTGCAGTGAGAGGAAAAGAGACAGAGAACAGTTAAAATAGTTTCTATAGACTGATTTCTACCCAGACAATATGAACCAATATTGGACATTAACTGCATAGCTTCAGTTATGTTTGAAAACTGGGTCCTTTAAAGGTATCTGAGACCCTGGCTGTGTGACTTTATTGTTTTAAGGGCAGACAGAATCTTCTTGAAACCCATAACCGTGCCTGTCAACAAAATGTGTGTTTCAGAGGACTTCACTGGTGTAGGTCTGGATGTGTTCTTCATTATTTCTTCTGACTAGAAATGCTGAACCAGGATGGTGTCAATTCAGTATCCCTTTCCATCACCAGGACCATTGCAGTGTGAAGCATCCATTCCCTGGACAGAGGTAGAAGAAGCATGCACAGTCAACTTCAAAGAAAGCAATACTGATGTTACATTTCCTCTTTAGTGGAGGTTTCTACTCCTCATGAGAAAGGAGTACCAAGATGTTAATCGCTCAATAATCTCAGATTATTGACATATATGTTCTGGTGAGAAAACCAGATGATAGCATCATCAGATATCTCTATAGTGGCTGTCCAGGCAATCAGTTAATATGGCAACTTTCTTGTGGTATCAGCTAGTGTGTGTGTGTATGAGTGTATGAGTATGTGCATATAAATGTGTATATGTGTGTAAATGCATGTGTGTGTGTGTGTATGTGTTCTCACAAAGCGTCTGTGGGGACTTAAGAGTGGAAGGATTTATTTCAGCTCATGGTTTTGGTGCTTGGTTCGATGTCTCCATGTCTATGGCAAATAATGATGGAAGGGTCTGGTGAAATCTCACGGAATCCAGAAAAAAACACAGAACAAGAACCAGGGCAAGAGCTAGCTCCAGAAGAAATGTTAACAATGACTGGGTCCTCCACCCAGGGCCCTTCCCCTAAGGTTTCTAGAACTCTCCAAAATAGCACTACCACCCAAAGACCAAACCTTCAGTGCATGAGCCTGCGTGGGACATTTCACTTTCAAATCAGGAATTAGAGGCACTAACATTGATTGCTTACTTGTAGTGTTTCCTTCATTGTTCTTAGCTTTTCATGTATTTTTTTGATGTTACCCACCCATAAACACTTATGGAGAAAGTGCTTGTACTGGATAGCTTTTATGTCAACTTGACACAGGCTACAGTCATTTTGGAAGAGAAAACCTTAACTGAGAAAATGCCCTTACCAGATTGGTCTGTGGGGAAGCCTATTCTTAATTAGTGATTGATGTGGGAGGGCCCAGTCTAGTGTGGGTGGTGCCACCCCTGGGCAGGTGGTCTTAGGTAGTATAAGAAAGCAGGCTGTAGGCAGCATTCCTCCATGGCCTCTGCATTAATTCCTGCCTTGACTTCTTTCATTGATGGACAGTGATATGGAAGTGTGGAAGTAGAACTTCCTTCCTAAGTTGTTGTGATTGTGGGTGTTTTTATCACAGCAATAGAAACCCTGACTACGACGGTGACTTAGCAGAGATGAAGGTGCTGAGGGAATGAGGTTAAGTATCTACCACATGACCCGAAGTGGAAAGCTCTGGTTCATTCCAGCAGCCGCACCATCACCTGCCCACTTTCCCCTGCCTTCCATGAGCTCGAGGGACTAGGTATTAATCTTGCAGTTTATCTACAATCCCCCAGTGTCTGTTTTGTATGGGGAAAGCAATGTAGAGTAAAAACCGTTCCAGTGCCATTTCAGCAATAATCCAACCTGGAATGCTGTTCCCTGTATTTGTCTCAATATTATTTTCAAATGATAAAGCTTATGTCTACTGGGTTATTTTGTTATTAACTAAATACGTTATATTTATTACCTCTTGCTCTACCCAGTAACAAATAGAGTGAGTACTATTATTCTCCCAATTTTAGGGATGAGTTTAGGGCTAGTGAGTTATTTTCTAGTATTATAGAACTTCTTAAGAGGAAGAAGTGAGATTTGAACCCAGTACCAGTGCTCACACTCTTCATTAGAGTCATATCAGTGTCCTAGTTTGCTGGCTTACAATTCAGAACATCTTTCCAACCAGCTAGTCTTACTGTAAACCTGGGCATGGGACAGATTTGATCTCTGTGTTTCTACATTTTGTTTTGCTGACTCTGTTCTGCTCTTGAACCATCTGTGAGCCATTCATTCACTTTCTTTAGAATTCAACTTCTATCATCTGGCTTTGATTTGCTCAAACTCATTTCTCTGTGCATATTTCTCTGTGTTTCAGTTTCTTGTTTTATGTGGAAACCTTTTGTAGTTAGTTTAATAATACTCGTTTTTATCACTTTGAAGTCTTACACTTACATGATGGTAAAGACATTTATAGAGCAAAGTAACTGGTATTTTTAGTAAAATCTAAATGTAACACTACATGTAATTTTAAGCTACAAAACTTTAGCTCTTATTATCCAAATCATCCAGTTGTCCTTATGTGTTACTTGTTAAACAGCTTGTAAATAATTCTCTAAAATGTACTTGCTGATGCCACCTTTTACATATGGTATAATTTAAATAGTAAGGACAAGTTTTTGCCTAAGATGGCAAAGATAAAGTATAATACCCAGAAAGCTCTAAGAAAATTCAAACAAGATCATTTAAGACGAACAAGGCATTAGCTTAAGACTTAAATGGTTTGTTAGGAGTTCCAGAGGGAGGTGGGGACCTTGGTGAAAGGGTTTAGGACAGAAACATTCCCTTTTAATACAGGGCCTTGTGGTCATGGTGTGTGTGGGTTGGCCAGCGAACTGGGAGGGTGTGAGAACCTTGGAGGAAGTGGGTGGCAGCAGGAGATAGTTTTTAAAAAGTGTTTTAAAAGTGTGCAAAAGTGCAATGCATTCATGGGCATGTGGTGGTCATCTGTGCAGTGGCTGAGCCAGCTCAGCGTCGGCTGCCCTTCTTTGTCCTTTCTCATCTCTGGCTGGTCCTTATCATGTAACCACAGTGGGGACAGCCAGGTCCACACAGCACATCTCTGTCTTCACAGTTGACAGATAAGTGTGGTTGAAATGGTCCCACTCGGATTTAACTTAGAACCCAAGACTTTCTAGCTGTTTCTCTGTTCTCCCAAACATAATGATATGGGGCTGAATATGAATGGGCGAAATGAGGCAGATTTTGGCCAATGGCAGAGATGAGGTTGAGACCCAGGTTCTTAGTCTCTTCTGCCATCTACCTCCTGCTTTTCCTGACCTCTTCCCAAAGACCATTTGTAATTCTGCCTTTTGCCTTGACTATCTCTGGTTTATAACACATCTTCCTTTTCACATAAATTATTTTATTGAACTTCACCTGTGTTTAATGAATCACCATTTTATTGTGATCAAGCATGTGCACACGCAGAGGTACCATTTGACTTTTCTGAGTGTATATTCCAGTTGTAATGAGCATATCTACGCCACTGTGCAGCCGTTATTGCCATACATCTCCAGAGCTTTCTTCGTTTCCTCAAACTGAAACTCTACACCTACCAAATGACAGTTTCCCATTCTCCCCTCTCCACATCCGCAGAAACCACCATGCGACTTTCCGTCGAAAGGTACCTTGAGGGAGTAGAATTACAGTCTCTGTACTGACTTACTTTGTTTAGCATAGTAGCTTCGAGATTCATTCATGGGAACGTGTCAGAATTTCCTTCTATTGATGCAGATTGTGTGTTTCGTTTGTTCGTTTATCTATCACTTGGATGGCTTCCCCCTTTTGGCTGTTGTGAATAATGCTGCAAGAAACATGGTTGTGTACAAATTTGAGTGCCTGCTTTCTGTTATTTGGGGCATGTACCAAGGGGTGCCATTGCTTCATACTATTTCTGTTTAATGTAGCTCTGTTTTGTCTATTTGAGACAGGTTTCATGTAGGCCAGGGCGACTCTGAGCACACTACAGCAGATGATTCACTCCTGAACCACCTGCCTCCATCTCTGTGAATGCTGGGATTTGGGCGTGAACCTCCACAGGTGGTTTATGCCATGCTGGGGGTGGAACTCAGGGCTTGAGTCCTGCTAAACATCACTCAACCAAGTGAGCTGCATTCTCAGACCCGTAGGTGATGTTTTTTGAGGAATCACCATCCTGTCATAGAAACATCAGCATTTTTCATTCCCGTCAGCAGTGGCCGAATCTGTTTACATTTGTTCAGATCATTGCCAACGCTTGTTGTTGTCTATCTTTTGACAACAGCCATCCACATGGGTTGACAGTTTTCATTGTGGTTTTGATTTGTGTTCTCTTTCATTTGTTTGTTTGCTGTGAGAGACAGAGTTTTCTCTGGGTAGCCCTGGCTGTCCTGGAACTACCTCTGTAGACCAGGCTAGCTTTGAACTCAGAGACCCACCTGCCCCCATGCTGGGATTAAAGGTGTGCTTCACCATGCCTAGCTTGATTGCATTTCTTGAGAAGTGAAGTTCAGTTAGCTTCCTTATGGCTACTGACCATTTGTATATTGTCGTCAGAGAAATGTCAATGGAAGCATTGTACCGTTCATCTTTATTGCTGTTATTAAAATTATGCTACTATATTCTGGATTATCAATGTCTTATGAGATGCACAATAAATATTTTTTCTCATGTAGTTTTTTTTTTGTATTGTTGATTGTGTTCTTTTTTTTTTTTTGTTGCTGGACTTTTGGTGTCATATCCAAGAAATTATTCCAAAAGCTCATATTGTGAAGCTTTCCCTGATTTTCTTCCAAGGGTTTTAACTCTTAGATTTAGGTCTTTGATCCATTAAACTTTTCTTTCATGACGTAAGGACTCAATGTAATTCCTATGCATGTAGATACTAGTTTTCCCAAGGGCATCATGTGAAACACAGCCCCTTTTCCACTGAATGGTCTTGGACCATGTAAAAAATAATTTGATCATGTATTTGTGGATTTATTTCTGGCTTTTCCAGTTTATTACCTTGGTCTATATATCTGTCTTAATGCCAACATTATACTGTTTTAATTACTATAATTTTTAATGTTTAAGATTATAATTTAATTTACATTTCTCTCTTCCCTTTCCTCTCTCCAAACCTTCCCATATATCCCTCTCTGCTCTCCTTTAAATTCATGCCTCTTCTTTCACTAACTGTTATTGCATGCCTATATGTATTATATATATATTTATATTCCTATATATGATGTGTATAGTACAAATAAGGTTGCTTGTTTGTATGTTTTCAGGGATGATCATTTGGCACTGGACAACTAATTGGTGTGCTCGTTCCCGGGGAAGATCACCTCTCTTGTTCCCATCTTCCTCAGTTGTCTGTAGTTCTATTCGAATTCTGGGATAGATTTTTCTATTTATGCAAAAGAAATCTTTTGATTTAATGAGGACGGCCCTGTTTCATGAAAATATTTTCTTTTGTCATTTGTTTTCCTAATCTGTTCCTCTTTTTCCCTTCTCTTCCTTCTCTTTCTCTTTAATTACCCTTTATCACACACACACACACACACACACACACACACACACACACACACTTTCTTGCCCTCTTTCTAGTGATATTTGGATTACATCTATCCAATGCCTCCTTTTTGTTTATTTTTCACTCATACTGGAACGAGTAGAAATCCTGTGCCAGATTTTACAAGACATTTTATACAAAAGAGAGATTAAGAATTTTTCTAGGCCTATAGAAAATTTCTATTACAAGTAAAATCCATTTTAATACTAGAGTTCCTTATAATAATTCCAGGTATTAAAGAAATGCAAAGTCTTTTTTTTTTTTTTTTTTTTTTTTCCGAAACAGGGTTTCTCTGTGTAGCTTTGTGCCTTTCCTGGAACTCGCTTTGGAGACCAGGCTGGCCTCGAACTCACAGAGATCCGCCTGCCTCTGCCTCCCGAGTGCTGGGATTAAAGGCATGTGCCACCACCGCCCAGCGACAAAGTCTTTGATTTTTAAAAAATAACTTATCCACACTGTCAACAAGCACAATCTGAATGAAAATATTTTCTTTTGTCATTTGTTTTCCTAGTCTGTTCCTCTTTTTTCCTTCTCTTCCTCTTTAATTACCCTTTATCACACACACACACACACACACACACACACACACACACACACACACTTTCTTGCCTTCTTTCTAGTGATATTTGGGTTACATCTACCCAATGCCTGGTGCCATACAGGTAGGGCTATTACAAATGAATATCAAGAATACAGTTTCCTAGGAACTGAACTATTGTGGTATATTATTTTAACTATGTAAAGATGTGTTACATTTGTTTAAATTGTGGAATATTACTTTAACTGTGTAAAGGTGTGTTACTTTGTTTATGCTGCATTTGTTTAACTATGTAAAGATGTGTTGCATTTGTTTCACCTTGCCTGCCTAAGGCACCTGATTGGTCTAGTAAAGAGCTGAATGGCCAATAGCTTGGCAGGGAAAGGATGAGGGGGGCGGGCTGGCCAGCAGAGAGAGGATAAATAGGAAGAGAACTCCAGGCTCAAAAGAAATGGGAGAAGAAGGGAGAAGAGAAGAATGAGAGACATGCCCTGGGCAAGAAGCCAGGCAGCCGCCAGGCAGGCAGATATAGAGAAGCAGGGAAAGTAAGGTATACAGTAGAGAGGTAATAAGCCTGCGCCAAGGTAGACAAAGAGAAACAAGTTAGGAGAACTAGGCAGAAATGAGCCTAAGCGAGGCCAACCATTCATAACTAATAAGTCTCCACGTCATGGTTTGGGAGCTGGTTGGTGGCCCAAAAGAAAAGCCTGCTACACTGAACATTCTGGGAAAATAAGGGAGCCAGATGAAATAGCTCTGTGTTATTATATGTGGTAGAACAGCAACTTGATGGGACACAGAGAGTAGAGTTATTTCAGATGTCGTCTGTGGAATTACTGCTCCTTTGAGAACTGGGAAACAAGAGAGCTGTATTTTCAAAGACGATGGCACCATCTAGTAAAAGGATGAGAATCAACAATAACCTGCTCATGTAGATGTAAAAAAGAGGTGACTGTGAGGTAATGGATGGGATAATTTGCTTCACTGAGAGTAATGGCTTTTCTTTTTTATCAATATATTTAAAAACATTATTTTTATTTTCATGTGTATGGTGTTTTGTCTACATGCATCTGTGTACCGTATGCATGGCTCTTGTGAAACTCATTGTAATATTTATTGCCAGCTAGGGTAGAAATAGGGTCTGTGTCCTGTAGCCCAACTGAGGAATGTGAAAACCATTAGTTTGCTTGAGCTCTAGGCAAGACCTGCTAGCCCGGGGACCAAGCTCTCTGTTAAGGTTGATCTTGCTTTATCTCTTCCCAGTGTGAGCAGTGCTATTCTGTCAGGTACAGAGGTAGTCAAAATGCATGCTGACTCAAAGACCATTTTGTTTCAAAGATTAAAAAAAAAATCCCCTTTCCAATTCTTATCCATCCCAATTTATGCTCTGTGCTAGTGAGTGACTTTAGACATGTTGACAAACCATGAGCTTGGATGCCGTAATCAGCTCTCTCCTTAGAAAGGCAAAATAAACTGTGCAGCCAGCCCAGAGCTGGTGATGTGTCTAGTTCACGTGTAACACAGGGAGATATTTACAAGGAGACCTTTACCTTCCCCTTAAGTATCAGGCTATTGAAGCAATGGACAGTAAAGAATTAAAATTTCGCTGGGAGTGCAATGCTGGGGGGAGATAAAGAAGCTGAAGGCCCTGTGTAAGCTAGAGGAAAAAGCTGCCTCCCAGGAAGGGTTTTCCTACAGCTCCAACAACTTACTGAAGGACCTTATAGGACAGAGAGAGCTGAGAGAATGATGGGCGGGACCAAAGCTTGACAAGGACTATTTCTTTTTTCTTTTCTTTTCTTTTTTAAAGATTTATTTATTTATTATGTATACAGCATTCTGTCTGCATGTACACCTGCAGACCAGAAGAGGGCGCCAGAATCTCATTGCAGATGGTTATGAGCTACCATGTGGTTGCTGGGAATTGAACTCAGGACCTCTGGAAGAGCAGTCACGGCTCTTAACCTCTGAGCCATCTCTCCAGTCCGACAAGGACTATTTCTATGCATACTTCTGACCTTCTGCTTAAATCCAAATGTCATCTTAGTCCATTAATTATAGACTCTGGGAGAGGGGCAGGACGTCAGACCCCTTCATTCTTCCTCTTCCCAGTGTGGCCACACTCAATCAATCTCTTTTCTCTGCTCGCCATTATTTCTTGTCTCTTTCATGGGCATATTGGGGTGGGTAGTTGACCCTAGTTTTGAGGGGTTGCCAGAATCCGGCCTTTTGGACCTGTGACTTCTATTAACACTGGCACTATGAGGCTAACTCTGGCACCTTCAGAGTTTGCAGTCACATTGGAGGAGCTTAATTGCTTTGCAGACCTGGATGAGGAAACAGGGTGACCTGAAAAAACTGAGATCTAGTCTGCTGATAACCAAATCCCTCCCCTAGTCTGCCTTTATCACCACGGCTTCTATCAGGATGCCTAAGGCCCAACACAGCTCCGGCAGAACGTTCCCTGAAAGATATGGGAGCTCAGCGTCAGTTAAGCTTCACATCTCTTTCTTGACATTGTCTGTGTGGGGGTGAGGTGGGGGGTGGAATGGGAGTGGGGTGGGAGGAGGGGCTCCCCTAATTGTTTGGGTCAGCCCACCTTACATATATCTCCGTCGCAAATGAGAGAATCTAGGCCGAAGCCCATACTTGGCTGGCTTTCATTACGCTGCTTCTCCCGTTTTTTTGTCTAAGGTCGCTTTTGGTGAGCCTGCGGCCCACGTGAATCCAGTTCCATTTTAGGCTGCGTTTAGCTGCACCGAGGTGAGCTCTAGTTAGTGGTGTAACCTAGTATCTCCTGGGCAATCATTTAAAATAGGACGGTTTAGGGTTAGACTTCATGTTGTGGTGAGGATTTGAACCACACAGGAGACCTCTTCATTGCTGTCTTTCATTTATTCATGGGGGAGTGCCAAATGGGCTGCAAAAAGTTTTTTTTTTGTTTTTTTTTTTTTTTTTTTTTTTTAAAGTATACGTAGCATACAATCTGATTATGGGTAAAGGGAAGGTTGGCTTTTGGAGTGGATATGAGGGTTTGGGAGGCTATTCCAGCCATCAGGTTAGGATTAGTCCTCTGAAGACAAACTTCGGGTTGGGGGGGGGTGTCACTAGATCCCTTTATTTGTTCCTCTTCCCAGTCTCACCCACCATCAGCACTTAGCTTCTGGGAGCTGGCCAGAGTCCAGATGGTAGAAGTTCCCAGAGATCGCCTAACAGCCACAGCCTGACAACTCACAAGTGAAGTACAGATGTCTGTCTGGATGAAACTCTGCCCCACACCTCTCACCCCAGAGGAAATGGGGGTGGGATATTTTTGTCTGAGGAGGTTTTCTTGCTTCTGTCTCTTCAACCATTTGTAACTCATCACTGAAAGATTTTAGTTTTTACTATTATTTTTAACTGAACTTCTAGTTGGAAGTAAAACAGCTGGAGAAATAAAACTCTGCTTTTTTGTTGTTGTTGTTTTTTAAAGGAAAAAAGCTACTTGACAGTTACCACCAAAATGGGTCCAAGGAAAAACTGAGTATTGCTTATGACTAAGGTGTTGGGCCTAATGCTAAGAAAGATTCAAAAATTAAGAGGATCCATATCAGTTAACAGGGAGTTTGTAAAGATAAACCTCCCTACTCAGAGACAGGCTGGGTCGGTAGAATTGGGTCCCCTTGAGCAACCCCCCCATCCTCCCCCAAAGGCGTTAGTGGAGACATTTCACTGGTAGCTGTGTCTTCATTTTCCAAAACTGCCACACTTACTGTTCCAGTGTTTGGAAGTTTCTTCACTGAAGAACCTCTGTAATTCAGAAAAGGGGATTGTCAGCCAACGAGGAAGAAGTAATCTGTACTTGGGGAGACTATCTCCAAAGTCCAAAGTCCAAGTGGGCAAGAAAAGCAAGGCCTTCCCTCTGTGAGGTCTTGGAGCAGAGCTCCTGGCCCCTCTCTGCTCTGCTTGTCTTCAGTGTTCACCATGAGCAGCAGGCTGCCTCACTCTTGCCCATACTCCCCTTTGACCCAGCAACTGCACTCCTGTCTCCCAAGTCCAAGCTTTAGTTAATCCCGGAAGAGTCAATGGTTTTCTGTCTTATACTTTGCAGGCGGTTTTCTCTTGTGTGCTTTTCATCCGTTTTTAGATCATGCACCTTCGGGACTGTGGAGACAGGAAAGGGTCTAGATGACCTCTTCTGTCTGCTTCTGTCTGCACACAGACAAGCCACAGAGGACAGTTCTAGCAGGACTTTTCTTGGTCAAGATGCTTATTCTCCTTTGGGGAAAGCAAGGACAGTGGTTACTGGGCTAGTGACGACATTTTTAATCTTGCATTCCTAATACACTTACATAGCTTATTTAATTAGCACCCCCTGGTTAGGAATGAACTTGAATGTTTTCATATATTTATCTACCTACTTTTGTATCCCTGGAAAACTGCTTGCTCATAGTCCCTCAGGCATATCATGTTTGCTCTGTAAGAGTATAAATACCAGACTTGACAGTGTATTCCATTCTGTAAAAACAATGTCTTTTTCCCCTCATCATAAGCAGCGACTATCATGTTCTGAAAATTTTAGGCCAGATGAAACTCTTCAACTTTTATTTGTGGTAGGATACATGTTTTGATTTAGGGAACAGAGTATTTAAAGTATTTATTGTTTAGAAATGGGATGCAGAATTTACAATAAAAAGCATGATAGTTACCTTATCCATATATTATTTTACAACTCAAAAAAAATTAATCACACAGTCACATTTAGAACCCAACTGGTGTTCTCTGAGATCTCAGGCCAAACGGAACAAAGTCTTTTCATCTCTGTCAAAAGGATTTGAAGTCCAGCAGTTCACTATGTCTGTTTCATGGGCCTCTAGAGTGCTCAGCATGGGGCACTGTGTTCTGGCTAACTTCTACAACTCTACCGTTGCTTAATGCTAATGAAGGCAACCTGTTCATTGATTTGGAAGTCCAAATGGGCTGATTCAGAATTAAATTCCAATTCAGAGCATTTCAATTGGAGGCAGTGCTTTATATTTAAAAAATTCTATAAATGTGACCAAGAGCATAAAATTTGTCATCTTAACAAGATTTACTTATGTAATTCTCATTAATTACACTTACTTACATTTATGCCATGTAACCTGGCTGCATTCCATCTCCAGAATCTTTTCCCTTTGCAAACCTGAAACCACAGCTCCCCCCATTTCACTCCCAGACACCCCCATTTTATTTTGTATCTCTGTGAATATAACTGCTCTAGCAGTCACATGGAAGTGGATTCACCAGCTTTTCTTTTGCTAATTATTTTGTGACCAGCTTATTTTATTTTGATCATTGGCAGTTTAGTATAATTTTTGGGTGGGTGGACAATTCTGACCGTTGCTTGCCTGGGATGTGGCTTTTTTGGGTTTCTCTTAGGCACTAGATGACTGTAGAAATACTAGTGCATTGTGGTGGTTGACACTGGAGGATGGTATTACCCCTAGTTGAAGACTTAAGTCTTTGGCTAGAGCTCCAAATAGAACCTCTAAATCATCTGAGGTTGATTCTTGGGAAAGCAGATACGTATTTGAAACATGAGTAGCTCTTACCCCAGTTGTTATAAACAAGCCCAGATGCCACTCTCAGACCTGAGAAAGCCAAGCCAGGTTCCATCAAAGACTCTTTCAAAGTTCAGCTTCCTACCAGGCATTTGTAAACATTTCAACACTCTGCTTGGAGTATGTGGTTTGCATTTGGAATGTAAGGACCCAGAGCCATCTTCCTGTGGGAATAACCTGCACTCAGCTTTAGTTTCCAGCTTCCTCAACTTCCTCCCCCAACAACTAGCTTTGACGATTTCACTTCACGCTCTCTATTTAAGCTGTTCACTGACACGCTTTTGACTTACTGCGTTTTTCGTATGCTGACTTTAGCAGCAATACCACAAATAGCTTCGAAACACTGTGAGTAGCAAGTCAGTTGTAAGTGCCCCATGGAAGCTGGAGCTGAGGTTAGCAAATTTCCTCGATGAGGTAAGTAGACGTTGCTCCTCCAAGATGCTAGGATTCACATAGTACAGCAAACGGGCAATCTTGAGGGTTATGATTGCCTAAGGGTTAGCTATTAAAAGATTTCTGTAGTATGAAGATAATAAAAGCATAACAACATTTAGAAAATCAGTAACATTATGGAGGAAGAATAAAAAAGAAGAGAAAGAAAAGACTATGTATAATCCCATCCATTAAAGCCCATTGGTGTCTCAGTTTCTGGTACATCAAAGCATCTGACACATATTTTATGCTTCTCTTTTCAAAGGAAACATTCTTTTCTTTTAAATTTTTTTTATTTGTTTTACGTACTAATTACAGACCCCCCTCTCATCCCTCCTCCTGCCCCCCCACCTCCTCCAACAGGGTAAGTTCTCCCATGGGGGGACAGCTAAGCCTGGTACATTCAGTTGAGGCAGGACCAAGCCCCTCCCTACTTTATCAGAGGTGAGCAAGGTATCCGACCATAGGTAATGGGACCCAGAAAGCTGGCTCATGCACCAGGGATAGATCCTGATCACACTGCCAAGGGCCCCTCAAACAGACCCAGTTATACAACTGTCTCCAGTATGCAGAGGGTCTAGTCTGGTCCCATGCAGGTTCCACAGCTGTTGGTCTAAAGTTGGTGAGTTCCAAAGGAAATATTCTTGTGTTCAGTTGTGCTAAATCAATTAACTGTACAATTATTGGACTAAATTTGAATTCAGTGATGGGTCAGTCTTTTATCTTCTAATAAAGTTCTCTGGGGTGGGTGAGTACTTCATTTCTGCTCACACTACTTCCTGCAGCTGGGTTTGTAATCATTCTGCTCATGGGCCTGGGAATTCCCATATATTAAATCTGCAAGGCTCTAAAGTTGACCTAAAATGGCTTGTTCAAGTGACATCGTGAGCCGTATGCTGCTGACTGTTTCTCGAGGCTCTGCCTCTGAAATCCCATTTAGTTTTTCTACCTTAGGCCTTTTGAAGGTTGTCTGATCATATGCCAACTCTGCATGTATTCTACCCGAAGATACTTCACAAGAAATCAAGCTTCAGTCTGGAAAGAATTATCTCAAAGCAAGAAGGCCGGAGTTTGCCTTTCCACGGGCAACCATAGGATTTCTCTGGCCCCCATTTTTCTCCTCTGTAATGACTGCCTAAGATCCTCTAGAAGGAGTAATGAGGTAACTATAAGAAAATACTTTATGGATAAATGCTAACATCACTATTATTTCCTAATCCTTGAAGATGTGCAGAAAAATGAGGTTCTCATTTTTGAGGAAAGAAGCCAAAGCTGAAGAATATATGGTCAAAATAATGTACGGAGATGAATACAGCCATTTATATGTTCTCGATGGTATTTCCCTTTAATGCACATTAGCTGTGTGGCTGATCTCCACTTCATCGCACTTGAGCAATCTCTGATGGGGATTGATCTATTTAATCTTTCCAATCAGACAGCACATTTTGGACGGGCCTGACTTATAACCTGTGTTCCCCGTATTCTACTTGTAGAGAACAACACAGATCAGCTCATGTAGGCTCCCATGTAGGTGGGGTTGTGCCTCCTGTAGCACGGTTTAAGGGC
The DNA here is from genome assembly GCA_902168405.1 of Peromyscus aztecus. Lineage (NCBI taxonomy): Eukaryota > Metazoa > Chordata > Mammalia > Rodentia > Cricetidae > Peromyscus > Peromyscus aztecus. The sequence goes on from CABHPQ010173443.1 coordinate 51,993, forward strand.
AATAGGGGGAGCCACTGGTCATGGTGTCACTTTGCCTGCAAGGCTAGGTGGATGGTGGAAAGAGGAAGATGATGGGTAGTTCGAGGAGTCAAACTTAGGAAGAGACTGAACAAAACAGTGGTCTTCAAGACTTCCTTCCAGGACACATTTCTATGACACCGCATTTTGCTCAGAGGCAGGCTCAGAGGTAGAGGTTACCTGTGTCCAGCCTCTCTGAAAAGAGCTATTTGGAGAGAAAGACAATCCTGCTTTCATGGGCCCAGTCCTGCCTGGCTGCCTTTGCTGAGATCCCCATCTGCCTCCATCTTGCCCTGCAAACGTTGAGTGTACATGTCTTTTCTCTGAAAAGCTTTCCATGACCACTTCGTCTTAAGATCCACTGAAATAACCAGTTTCTTTTCACTTCTGGTCTCGTCTCTATGGAGTTCGTCATTAGTTAAAATAATACCAACTCTATAAATTTACCTATTTAGTGCTTTTCTATCCATAGATCACAATTTACCATCTGTTTCCTGATCTTCTTTTAGTTTTTTTTTGTTTATTTTTACTTATGTCTGTTCTGTGTGTTCCTCTATGAGTTGGTGTGTGCTGCATGTGTCCACCATGAGACCACAGAAGGTGACAGACAACCTGGATCTGGAGTCCCAGATGGTTGTAAAGCACCTTGATGTGGGTGCTGGGCACTGAGCCCAGGTCCCCTGTAAGAACAGTAAGCACTCTTAGTCATTGAACCATCTCTCCAGCTTCTAGATCTTTCTCCTGTTTGATCTTAGAATGGCTTGGTACTCAAGAGGTGATGGTTGAATAAGTAAATGACTTTTATTCAGTCAAAATTAGCCATAAAGAGACTTTCAATTATTTTGCTGAGCTGAAATTTTATTGCCCCAAATTTAAAAACTTAATGTTCCATTTGGATAAGGATTGGGACCATTTAAGCACAATTCTTACAAGGAAGTGAAACCTGAACTCTTACTGTTTTGACTTATTAGGTTATCAATGGGTGGCCACACAATATTTTGGTTAGTAATGAATACGGAAAAAAAAATCTATTAAAAAAAAAGAAGGCCAGGAAGGAGGCTCTTTTTACACCCCCCCCCATCCAGGCTTGGGTCAGTGAAGGTTTCAGAGTTCTCTGTAGTTCTGTGCTCATTTTGTAAGAGGAAATACAAGGAGAGTTTTTAATATGTGCATGCAAATTGACATGTTAAAACATTCCATTTGAAGAAAATGAGACGTTTTCAGTCATTGTAAAACATGTCGACTGATAAACTGATGTGGGAAGAGCGTAGGGAGAGAAGGAGGCAGGAAATAATTTCCAATCGCTTTCTTTGCTGAACAGACAGCTGTGTAGTCAACGCAGGAATTTTCCTTTAATTTAGGCCCTCACTGATGACATAAATTGGCTAGGCTGTGCATCCTGGGAAATTTATAGCCGAACTTGAAGGTTATTTTTTTTTTTTAGTCATTAGTTTTAATCAGAACTCACGTTCCAACTCAGAGAATAATGTGCCGTGGCTCTCCTTTCTAGCCGCCGGCTGTTGCTTTTAGTTCTCGAAGATTGTTATCTTGGGACTAACTTGGTGTATGAGCTAATAGAAGCTTTTGAATTAGACGACAGTAAAAGGTCAATGCTCATTATGAAGAATTTGGAACACTCCCCTTTCCCTCTTTAAACTCATTACAAATGAATAAACAGAGTGACGGCAATGCTTCATGAATGCAGCCACTGGACGACTCCTACAGAGGCTCCATTGTGGCTGTGACAGCAGATACACAAAGGTCCGAGGGTCGCATCACTTGCTTTCATTAAGTACCAGATCTTCCCTCCCATCTCCCTAACAGAATGCATCCACTGTGTAAGAAAGTGAATTTTTCTTTTTCTTTTCAATGTTAATGAGCGTTCAGGTGATTTTAACCAAGTAAATAAGCAAGCAAGCAAACAAACAAACAGACTTGTGCAGTAGAGCTCCTAGGCAAGCAATCTTAATTGCCACTTGTTCCTGTGGTATTTGAGTAAGGCTGTAAATATGAATGATAGTCTTACAGAGAGACACAAATGTGCTCTGATTGTGCAGCAAAATTACTTGGCTATGAATTAAATCATGGTGATTTTAGTGACATTTCCTTTCAGATTTATATTTAAAGATATGTATATGGATCATTATCAGAAAAGCAACTTGGGACGTTAGAGAAAGAATTCTGGACAGGTGTTTACAATACCTGGGTTTATGTCTTGGCTCTGTTCCCTCTGTGGAGCTCTCATGAAACTTCCAACTGTTTCTTGCTTTATGAAATATTCTAGTCTGACTTTTTCCTGCGGTACAAACCTAGGAATTTTAAGATTTATGCAAAAAAAAAATCCTATTGAACTTTGAAAAAAATAAACTTGAGGAAATCTTAACTAGATTGGTAATAATGATTTGATGATGCTATTGATTGTTTTTTGTTAAGGTTTTCCTTATTCTTCTCTCATCTCCTTGTAAGGGAACACACCCCTCCTTTAAGCTTCAAGGGGAAAATTCCTTTGCTGATGAGCGACAGAGTTGATTTCTCCCAGCAACAGTGCTTCTGGTTGGAAAGACCATTGGACTCCTCCTGGATGGAGGAGAGGAATGGGAGAGTGAACTGGGAAACCCTGAGTGACTTGACAGCCCCCAACTTTGGCGTCGTTTGCATTCTCTGCTGCGTGGGGGTGGGGACTGTGTCCAGGGCTGTTGCTTGTGTGCGTGGATGCGTGCCTGCACATGCTTGCATGATTGCTTGTGCTTGCGGGTTCAGAGGGTATGTGCTGGAGGCTTGAGAATTCCACTTTTGTTTGCTTGGCATGATACAGTAGCTTTGGATTTTATTGATGAATCTTCCTCATTAAATGTCTCAAGTACGGCTCCTGAAAAGGATAGGGGAACACGGGCTTTCTTCCAAAGAACTTCATTCGGTGCCAGGGATCAGTCATTACTCCATACGAGTCATGTGACACAGGATGTGGCCTGGTATTCAGTCTAAACACATGCTCTGTTTTTTTTTTTTTTTTTTTTTTTTCTCTGAACACAGGAAAAATATTATAATACTTCTTTTGTTATGGAAAGATTTCTTATACAAGTGCCTTCTCTCTTCCTTAAAACTAGTATTCTTCAGGCAAATCAGAATGAAAAAAAAATCAGTAGTACCCAAACCAAATAAGCTTGGAGCCTGGCGTTTAAGTGCTTTTTGGCTCGCTGCAGTCATCTTGGTAGAAGGTGGAGGACATGTTGTCTAGGCTAATTATTTCTGGGATGCGCCCAGGGCCAGGCTCCAGGGATCCAGCACAGGTCTGCTGACCTTGCTGCGGCCCTCAGCCTTGCTGATCACAAAGTCTACTCTCTCCTTTGCCCTCCATATTGTATCCCTTGGCTCCTAACCACGAAGTAGTATTGGGATAAGTGGAATGTGTGTAATTCAACCTACCTTTTCACTCCTGTCTGTTAGCTGTCTGCTGAAGCAACGTGCTTTACTTATGTTCATCTAGAACTCCACCTGTGATGGCGATGTACTTCTTATACATTTCAGTACTCATTAAATCAAAGCAATATAGCTGTATGATTTTCCTATAGATGTGAATGACTACGGATACTTTCACTTGCTGATGTCTTCCTTTAACGAATAGAACTTAATCGTCTGACAAAAGCTTGTGAGAGGTTTTTAAAATTTCTGGGGCATTGCTTTTGTTTTGTTTGGTTTTGGTTTTTTTTCCCTTTCTGCCAGGTTTTGATTATTTCTGCTGGGTCTAGAATGCTCATAAGTGATGAGATTTTTTTTCTTTTTCTTTTTAAAAATGTTTTTATTAGTTGCTTAAAAATTTCATATAATATAATTTGATCATATTCGCCACCCCCTCCACCCCGCCTCAAAGATCTACCCTCCCCACTTGACTTCATGTCTTCTCCTCCTCCTCCTCTTCCTTCTCCTCTTCACTCATTGGATTCAATTGTGTTGTTCAAATTCTCTTGGGTGTGAGACCAACCCCAGGTGTGTGGTTGACCTACCAGGAGTCATACCATTAAAGAACACTGATTCTCTTTAGACTAGCAGCTATCAATTGCCCATATAGCTCTTCAGCTAGGGACTTTGTACCTACCTTCCCCTCCATGCTGCGATTTTGTCTGGCTTGAGTTTTCATAAGTCTTGTGTAAGTTTTCACAACCACTGTGAGTTCATATGTGCAACAACCCTAATGCATCCTGAAGAAACTGTCTCTTTGTAGTCACCCATCACCTTGGGCTCTTACGATCTTTCTACCTTCTCTCCCATGATGATCCCTGAGCCTTGGAGGGAGAGGTACGATATAGATGTCCCATTTATGGCTGAGCACTTGGTAATCTCTTATTCTTTTCACTTTGAATATTTGTGGATCTCTGTGTTAATCACCATCTACTGCACAAAGAAGCATCTCTAATGAGAGTTGAGAGATTTGATGATCTGTGGGTACAGAGGTAAGTCATTAGGAGTCAGTTAACACTGTGTCCATTTAGTGGAATAACAATATTAGGTTTTCACTTAGGGCTGTGCCCTGTGTATTCACAGTTACTAAGCCCCAATAATGATGCCAGTATGGCTTCTGTCTTGTGGAGTGGGCCTTGAATCCAGTCAGAAAGTGTTTGGTTACTCACATTACCTTTGTTCTACTATTAAGTAGTTTTCCTTTTTTTTTTTTTTTTTTTTTTTTTTTGAGATAGGTATGTAACCTGGCTGACCCATGGCCACAGAGAGTGATTATCTCTCCCTCAGAAGCCATTAACTCCAAATTCCAATTCATACACATCTGTATATCTTTGTAAACCCTTGCTTTTCAGTTTTTCTGTATAATTCCATGTTAAATAGTTTTTTTTTATTTTTAAAAATATACAACAATGCAGGATTTAGGTAGTTCAACCTGAGAGTTCTATTTAGAGGGTAAGTTTAACCATTTTTTAAGTTACTATTTTATTATCTTTGTTTCTTTCCATCATGTTGCTATTTTCTAGAATTTTAGTCTTTTATTTTTATGCTTTTACTTTTCCCTTTTCTCGGTGTAGAGTTTTTATTAGATCACCCCCTTACCTTATTTCTCAGAGCCCTTTGGCCATCTCCCCTCTTTCCTTTGAGTATTTTCTCTAAAATGGTTTGCAATGTTAATCCTTTGGTGGGCCAAACATTTTAGGCATCATATGCTAGAGACCAGTCATCTTAATTTTGAAATGCATTTGATTGGATGAAAAAATCCCACAGGGAGTGGCACTATTAGGAGGTGTGGCCTTCTTGAAGGAAGTGTGTCACTGGGGTGGGCTTTGAAGTCTCAGAAACTCAAGCCAGGCCTAGTGTCATTTTTCTCTTCCTGCTGCCTGCCAATCCAGATGTAGAACTCTTGGTTCCTGCTCCAGCACCATGTCTGCCTGTATGCCACCATGCATCCTACCATGATGACAATGGACTAAACCTCTGGACTGTAAGCCAGCCCCAGTTAATGTTTTCCTTTATAAGAGTTGCTGTGGTCATGGTGTCTCTTCACAGCAATAGAAACCCTAACTAAGACATAGGCTAATTTTGTACTCCCTAAAAGATGTATTCAAGCACTAGTCCCTAGTTCCTCAAAATGTGACCGTGGTTGGACATAGGCTCTTTGCAAATTTCCTTAGTTTTTTGAGCAGTTGGTAGTCCACTAATCCAATGTAACTGGTGTTCCAATCAGGTAGCCATGTAAAGACAGGCAAGTAGGGAGAATTGTATGTAAAGGCAGGTGTAATGCAACTATAACCCATGAAACTATAAATACTGCCACAAGACCACCAGAAACTATGAAGTATTTCCTTGTAACATCCAGTAGAAAGGCTCTAATCTCAGCAATAATTTCTGTGGTTTGGATTTCCTGAGTTTGTGGAATTTTCTGTACTCCTAAGAAACTAATACACCTATGAATGCTTTTGCTGACTTAAGACTCCACCACTTACACCTGCCTGTATGGGAGAGGCCAGTCACACCACAGTGTTCAAAAAGCAGCAAGATTGTCACTTTGAAGTATAAATCTTTTCAAGACAACCCTTCCATTTCAAGGGAGTATTGTAGGTGGAGTTTTCCTGTTCCTACCACCTGCTCCCAAATAATTGGCAGCTGTTCCCAAATAAATGACTCAGACATAATATATATTATAAATGATCAGCCAATAGCTCAGGCTTATTACTAACTAGCTCTTACATTTTAAGTTAACCCATATTCCTTATTTATGCTCTGCCATGTGGTGGTACCTCTATTACCATGCCACATTCCTCTCCTTCTCCCTCTGCTTCTGGCTGGCAACTCCCAACTCCGCCCTTCTTCTTCCTAGCATTCTCAGTTTGGCTTTCTTGCCTAACCTTTTTCTGTTCAACTACTGGCCAGTCAGCTTCTTTATTAACCAATGAGAGTAATACATATTCACAGTGTACAGAAGGATTGTTCCACAGCAGAATATTCCCAATTAATGGGTCCATACTTCATCAAGGGATCCAGGTAAGACTGAACTTGATTAGCATTAAGTTTAGGTCACAAAATGTTAAGCATTTTCCTATTCATTTATATATTACTTCATAACATCTACTCTTTTAATTTTATTATTTTATTTAGTTTTTTTTTTTAAGACAAATCTCACTACATAGCCCAGGCTAGCCCCAGACTCAGGATTTTCCTGCTTTAGCATTACAGGCCCATACCATGGTCCTTGGCTATATTCAAATTTTTAGTAACTGCTTTTCTTTCTTGAGATTAATTTTCTTGGGAACATTTTTACTAAAACAATAATAAATATCTCTCAAAGTATGTGTCATGGAGTGTCTGAAAAACACTATTTGATGAAAGATATCTAAATACATTTAAGAAGTAGAAAATGGCCTGGTGGTGGTGGCGCACACCTTTAATCCCAGCACTCGGGAGGCAGAGGCAGGCAGATCTCTGTTAGTTCAAGGCCAGCCTGGTCTACAAAGTGAGTTCCAGGAAAGGTGCAAAGCTACACAGAGAAACCCTGTCTCGAAAAACCAAAAAAAAAAAAAAAAAAAAAGTAGAAAATGAAGCAGCTGACCATGTCTCTCCCTCCTCCTCCTTTCTAGGACTCCTAATCATCTTTATGATGTTCATGTTTATTGTACAACTCTAAAGGATAAGGAGGGAATTGAAATTATTGGGATCTCCCAAAGTTCTTTGCATATATACACTTTTTGCGGAATCTTCAGAGACTAGAATTCTCCCAAATGTATTTTGAGAAATGCAAGGAATAGTCTCAGGATCTTCAGATCTGCGAGGGATGAGATCTGGTGACCTACCTTAACCTAGAGATTTGGAGTTATCCAGAGCTACAAGACAGAGCTGAAAGTTACAGTTCAGGCCTCTGAAGCCTAATACAGTGACTGTGTACCATTATTGTTAAACCTATTCAAAGTCAAACTTGGAAATCACATATGTTTAATGTGCCAAAAGAAAGCCTGGATTTCAGCTTGATTCATAAAATGGATGCTTCATCTCTTCACTCTGTTATCTGAAAACTACTCACCAGGTCGTGAATATTTTTGTTTGATCAGAGCTGGGCCTGGTTTTCCTGACAGGAAAGTGTGACCATTGGCATTGTCTATGGAGGCAGAATTTGACTTAGAAACAGAAGGAGATCAGAAGTTTGCAGTTGGGAGTAAGGAGTGTGGAGGAGGAGTGTGGAGGAGGAGGAGGAGGAGTGTGGAGGAGGAGGAGGAGGAGGAGGAGGAGGAGGTTCTCCAAAGGAGTGATGTAGGAAGAGCTGAGTCAAGCCTAAGCTTCAATCTGCTTTCCAGTGTGGGTTCCAGAACGTGGAAATTAGCGTCCTGCAGTTCCCTTAGGTGTCTCTGCTGCTCTTTTACAGACTGGGGAAATGGCAGGCATCCCATTCCACCGTCATTCCCAGGGACTCCTGAATCACGCCAGCAAAAGGATAGCTCCAAGAAACTGATGTCATCTCAGGCACTTGGCAAAAGTAAGTGTCCTGTGACTGGGAAAATCTTTGTCAGTTCATTCTGTTGGGGAATAGCAGTGGTAATCATAGCAGTCTCAGTGATTTTCATATGCTGACTTCTTACTTATATGGGGAGACTCAGAAAACACAGTGAGTAAGTGCACTTTTATTAATTTCTAGTGTTAGCCCAGGGCCTCATGATCCTCAGCCCATGAGCACTTGTAAGGGTCGTAGGGAAAGTTGGAAGGGACTAGCATCCCTGAAATTGTCTGCAACATTCGTAACCAAATCCTTTATGTGGGAAAAAAGTTATACCCTCACTATATTCTCAAATGAGTTGATGTCCCAAGAAATTAAAAAAAAATCACTTATTTATCCTAACTCTCTTGGGTTATATATTTCAGGGACTGAATTTCTGATATGCTGAGTAACATTATTTAAGAATAAAATCATACAGTTTCTAAGTGGGAGAAAGCCTGCAATTGTCTTCAATTCAACTGACATGTAAATAATTGAAAATGTAAAATACGTCCTATATATAACACTACATATATTAAAATATACACAAACAGCAAAGATTACATATTTGCCATCCTAATGTTGGAGAAAATGTGGGTTCTAGGTAAATTCAGTATGGATTTCAGGAGGGATGGGCTCCCTCTTCCTGCGTTAGCGCTCACATTTTAAATTCTGCTCTGGTACTGAGGTTTCTTGTTTCATAGTTACTTGTAAGTCGTTGTCACAAGGAGTGGAAGTTGCAGCAAAGTCTCATCTTGTATGCTGTTGTTGGTTGTTTTTGCACTTTTGGGGGGCCCGCCACCCAGCTCCCAAATAAACCACACACAGATGCTTATTATTTCTTATGAGTGCCCAGCCTTAGCTTGGCTTATTTTTAGCCAGCTTTCCTTAACTTAAATTAGCCTATCTACCTTTTGCCTCTAAGCTTTTACCTTTCACTATTTCTGCGTATCTTTTTTTACTTCTTACTCCATGGCTTGCTGTGTAGCTGGGTGGCTGGTCCCTGGAGTCTTTCTCCTTCTCTCGCTCCTCAATCTCCTCTTCCTAGATTTTTCCTCCTTTTTATTCTCTCTGCCTGCCAGCCCCACTCATCATTTCTCCTGCCTAGCTACTGGCTGTTCAGCTCTTTATTAGACCAATCAGTGTTTTAGACAGGCAAAGTAACACAGCTTCACAGAGTTAAACAAATGCAACATAAAAGAATGCAATGCATCTTTGCATCATTAAAACAAATATTCCACAGTATAAACAAATGTAACACATCTTGAAATAATATTCTTCAACAGTGTGTGATTGGGCTTCTACAGTGCTAGGTTTCACTATCACCACTCTAGGTCCTTCAGCAGAAAGACTGTAATGAAGAGAATTGATTGATGAAAATGCTCAGCAGCCAACCCTGAGCACGGGTGGGGGTGGGGCTGGGGGGGTTGGTGGTGGCAGGGAGTGGGGGAGGAATGTGGTGGAAAGCTCTGTATAACCAGGTTGGTTGTGGTGAGGGAACAGAAAACCTTTTTTTTTTCTTATTTTAAGTTGAGCAATAGATGACAAATTTAGCTTTGCTATTTTGAGAATAAAATCACCAACTTTGACTTATCTTGAGAGAGTGTGAGGAACTGGGAAGAATGAGTTAAGGCAATTTTGTACTCATTTCAGATTCAGAATTCTATCTCTTCCATCTCTCTGTTTCTCAGACAAAGATGTGGCTTTGTTTAGACTGATAGAGGAGTTGCCTACTGTATAATGGATAACCCATCCTTATTCTTTTCTTTTCCGTTCTTTCTCTTTTTACAGTGTCCATATGTTTGAAACTCATGTACATTAAATACTGCTATCATGTTGCTCAATTTACTGGATCGGACTATGTACCAAGTAGTCTGTTTAGGTAAAGATATAAATGACCCAAGGTTCCTGAATATTAAGCTCTTGTTTGGAATAGTTTCTGCAGAGTACTAAAAGTGTTTAAGAAGACAAGGGTTGATTCTGTGTGGTAGACTATTTAAAAAATATATTAATAATTTGAATTACGTTGTTACTTTTTACACACACCTACTGTGGTAGGTTGAATGAATTTGGCCCCCATAATCTTCTAGGGAGTGGAACTTTTAGGAGGTATGGCCTTGTTGGAGAAGGTGTGGTCTTGTTGGAGGAAGTGTGTCACTGTGGGGTGGACTTTGAGGTCTCTTTTGCTCCAGCTTCGCTCAGTGTGACACTCAATTGACTTCCTGTTGTCTGCAAGATGTAGGACTCTCAGCTACTTCTTCAGCACCACGTCTGCCTACAGACTGCCATGCTGCCTGTCATGATGATAATGGACTGAACCTCTGAAATGTAAGCCACCACCTCAATTATAAAAGTTGCTGTGGTCCAAGAGCACTTGCTCAGCTATGTTCATATCAGCATTGTTTGTAATAGCCAGAACCTGGAAACAACCTAGATGCCCTTCAACTGAAGAATAGATAAATAAAATGTGGTACATATATACAATGGAGTATTACTCAGCAGAGAAAAACAATGACATCATGAGGTTTGCACGCAAATGGATGGATCTAGAAAAAATCATCCTGAGTGAGGTGACCCAGACTCAGAAAGACAAACATGGTATGTACTCACTCATAGGAGGATACTAGATATGGAGCAAGGATGACTGGACTGCCACTCACATCACCAGGGAGGCTACCTGGAAAACAGGACCCCAAGAAAGACATGGGGATCGCCCAATGACGGAGAAATGGATGAGATCTTCATGAACAACATGGACGTAAGTGGGGGAAACGAAGGGAAAGGGTCGAGGGAAAGAAAGCTTGGGGGAGCGGGAGATCCCAGCTGGATCAAGAACAGAGAGGGAGAACAAGGAATAGGAGACCATGGTAAATGAAGACCACATGAGAATAGGAAGAAGCAAAGTGCTAGAGAGGCCCACAGAAATCCACAAAGATACCCCCACAATAGACTGCTGGCAATGGTCGAGAGACAGCCTGAACTGACCCACTCTGCTGATGGGATGGCCAAACACCCTAATTGTCGTGCTAGAAACCCAACCAATGACTGAGGGATCTGGAAGCAGAGATCCACGGCTAGGCCCCGGGTAGAGCTCCGGGAGTCCAATTAGTGAGAAAGAGGAGGGTCTATATGAGCGAGAATTGTTGAGACCAAGGTTGGATAAAGCACGGGGACAAATAGCCAAATGAATGGAAACACATGTACTATGAACCAATGGCTGAGGGGCCCCCAACTGGATCAGGCCCTCTGAATGGGTGAGACAGTTGATTGGCTTGATCTGATTGGGAGGCATCCAGGCAGTGGGACTGGGTCCTGTGCTCATTGCATGAGTTGACTGTTTGAAACCTGGGGCTTATGCAGGGTCGCTTGGCTCGGCCTGGGAGGAGGGGAATGGCCCTGCCTGCACTGAGTCTACCAGGTTAATCTCAGTCCTTGGGGGAGGCTTTGCCCTGGAGAGGGTGGGAATGGGGGTGGGCTGGGGGGAAAGGGAGGGGGGCAGGAGGGGGGCGGGAGGGGGAGAACAAGGGAATCCGTGGCTGATATGTAGAACTGAATGGTAATGTAAAATAAAATAAAATTTAAAAAAGAAAAAAGTTGCTGTGGTCATGGTGTTTCTTCATAGCAGTAGAAATCCTAAGACACCTATCAATAGGCTGAGAAGTCAACTATCATAAAGCAATGTCCAGATGAAAATACACTTTTTTTTGTTTTTGTTTTTGTTTTTCGAGAAAATACACTTTTGATGACTCCGTCCCCACGTGACAAGTCATTCCAAGACAGTGATATAATCTGCTGCCCATGCTGTTTTCCTCATCTGTCTTGCTGATTGTGGTAGTAAAAACAAATACATAGCCAGATGTGGTGGCTCATGCCTGTAATCCCAGCATTTGGTAGGTTGAGGCAGGAGGATCTTGAGTTTGAGACCAGCGTGGGATACATAGTGAGACCCTATCTCTGAATAAGCAAATTTAGCCTTCATCCTAGGTTGGTTTTTTTTTTTTTTTTTTTTTTTAAAGAAACTTTTAATCTCTGAGGTGCTAAGATGTGTGTGTGTGTATATATATATTGCATGCTAAGGAGGTAATTGACTGATAGCTGGGCTTTCTGGGAAGCTCCATAAGGATGTTATCAAGGGACACTATCACATGATGGAGGGCTGGAAGTTTCAGTCCCACCTCTGCACATCCAGAGAAGAGAAGGCTTTCTCAAAGATTCATCACCAGTGGGCAATAATGTAAATTTGATTGTGTTTGTATAAGGAAGCCTCTGCAGAACCCCTGAAGGGCTGGGTCTGGAGAGGCAACTAGTTGCTCAATGGGAAGGTGCTGGGAGAGCAGAACACAGACAGGTCACACAGAATGCAGGCCTTCCTCTACACCATAGTCTCCACTTTCCCCCATTTTGTTATTCATTTAATATCCATAAGTCAGCACTAGTAAGCAAATCTGTTTCTTCCTGAGCCTTTTATCAAATGATCAAATCTAAGAAAAGGGTCATAGGAATCTTTGATTTATAACCAAGTTGGATAGAAGCTGCGGGTAACATGGAAACCTACTATCTATAATTGGGCATCCACAATGGGAAAGGGAAGTCTTGTAGGATTCATCCCTTAACCTGTAGATGGCGGCTCAATTTTTGCCTAGTTGTAGAATGCCATTTACATTATAGGCAGTTAATACCCACAGAAAATTAGAGAATGATTGTTTTGGGCATCCCTTCTCTCACATCTGGCCCTTCTCTCACATCTGGTCTACGTTGAGTTCTATGATGAGAATGAGTAAGGAAAACAAGACTTTTTTCCTATTCAGTTATCAGTTGAAGTAAATGATTAGTAGAGAGATAAGACATTGCTTTGATGATGTCCATCAGCCAGCAGCTTTCTCTGGGTTGACTTGAAGATGAAGGAACATTGATTACTGGTCTAGTAGGCAAACTTCATTGTTAACCAGTAAACAGCAAGAAAAACCCTTGTTTTTCTGGCTGTGCTGAACTTGCTCCATGATGTCACACAGTTTCATGAAACTTTCTTCAGGGTAGAGACAAAAGGGTTATTTATTGGTGCATAATTATTTTGACTAGGAAATTATGGAGGGGCTGCCCACCACTCCCACATTTCCCCAGAGTTCTCTTGAGTAGGAGCAGAAGGAAATATTAGTTAGAAGGATAGAGAGAGGAGATAAAGATAGAAAATACAGGCTAGTCTCAAGAGGGCCTGGATCCTAATCCAGAGAGCCCTGACTGTCTCTGCCCTAGGGAATATAAAGGAATGCCAAAGGCTGGAGCAAAAGACCTCCCACCAGCACAGCCAAGTGCAGACCATCTCAGACACCTGCACTCAGGCTTGTGGTCCAATCATGCTCTCTATGCAGACCTGCTGGGTAAACCCACTAGGAAACCAAAATGGGCTCCCACAGGAAATAATACAATTGGGTTGGTAATACATGTAATTAGATTAAAACGTTTGGCAGAATGTTTTTATGTGACTCTTGGTTTCTTTACTTTTGTGTTGTGTATATGGTAGGGTGTGGAGTCCGTGTGTGTGTGTGTGTGTGTGTGTGTGTGTGTGTGTGTGTGTGTGTGTTTGAGTGTGGTGTTGCACCAATGCACATGCATATGGGGCCCAGAGCAGGACTTCAGGTGTCTTTCCCAGTCACTCTCCACCTTATTGCCTTGAGACAGGGTCTCTCTCTAAAACCAAGCTTACAATTTTTGCTAGACTGAGTGGTCAGTGAGCTCTTGGGCTCTGTCTGTCTCTGACCCCCCATTGCTGGGGTTAGGTACCCTCAGACATATCTCACTTTCTATGTGGGTACTGAGAACTGGATCTGAATTCAGGTCCTCACACTTGAAGAGAAGCACACTGATCTCTGGAGCCATCTTCTTGCCCCTGTCTTGTTTTTTTAAACAAAATGCCTGGTGTGACTTTCAACCACAGTAAAGAAAATGAGAACACTGGAGAATCCCTTACAGATGTTTTGTTTCAAATTTTGAAAGTATTTTGAAAAGAAAAAAAAATCATGCCCTCATAACAAACAGAATATACTGGCACTAAGAGGAGATATCTGGTTCTGTCATGGCACTCTCTGGGGAGTGGGTGGGTGGGGTGATCCTACATGGCCATTTAAGCTTTAAAAACACTGTGATATTGTGAAATATGAATGACTTTGTAACACAAACCTTAGACGGTCTTATTCATAGAAAACCTGGATCCAGGTATTGGGGTGAACGCTGAAAGATCAGAGAAATAGGAAAAGCCACAACCAACCTCACCTCGCCAACTTCTCAGCCGATCCTGTTTCCTCAAACTGGAAGCCCCTGAGTCCTCATCCGAATGGATCTCAGCTGAACTGCTGCTAAAAGCCTAAAAGCTTAAAAACCTCTAGTTCCTGGTCCTCATGCCTTACATACCTTTCTGCTTCCTGCCATCACTTCCTAGGATTAAAAGTGTGTGTCTTTCCCAAGCAAGACATGAGATCTCAAGTGCTGGGATTAAAGGTGTGTGTCACCATGCCTGGCTGTTTCTAGTGTGGCCTTGAACTCAGAGATCCCAAGTGATAGGATTAAAGGCATGTGTGCCTCCTTTTTCTGGCCTCTATGTCTAATCTAGTGGCTGTTCTGTTCTCTGACCCTCAGATAAGTTTTATTAGTGTACACAATTTATTGGGGACACAATATATCACCACATGGCTTAATAGTTAAAAAACAAACAAACAAAAAAAAAACCAACAACCACTCCCCCCGCCCCCACACTAAAACTGTCTAACTGGTTGACCTGAGACTGGGCATACTATCTGTTAGGGTTTTCTTCTTCTCAGGTGAGTGAACATCCTTGGCTCAACCATGTGGAATCTAGGTTCATAGTAATCACTACTTAGCATTTGATATAAAAGAGGCGCTTATTAAATATTGGTCGCTGTGGATCTGTGGTCCTTTCAACTTGGCTTCTTAGGGTTTTGCTGGAGAGAGACAGCTCTGTTATTTCTCAAAATCCATTATTTCTGAACTGGGAAGGAGTTGATGCTTTCTTAGAGCCCTATAAAGTCCTCATATCTCCTTTGCATGAGGTCAGGTGCAAAAATCACATTGCTTTACAAAGATGAGAAAGGTCTCTCATTTTTAGTTTCTGTGATGGTGAAAAAGAACCTTGGTGAGAATAAGCTGAGTCAGCAGGACTCTTAAGTGATGCTCTCATTAGAGCTTTGTGGGTGACTGGCTACCCTGATGGTTATTTCCACTACCGAAACGTACAAAACAGCATATTGCAATTTTAAGGTAAAACATCTATTTATCTGTGCTGTGTCATACTCTGAACATGAAACTTAAGTCTCAATAAGTGAGAGGAACTGAACCATTCAAGCAAAGAATATGAAACATTTAAAAAAGCCCATGACAGAGACATGGGAGAGTTATGGGGTACCCATGGAAATACCAAACCTTCTAATTCTAGGCATAGATGAAGTAGGAGAATTCCAGATCAGTGGCGTAGGCAAGATCTTCAACAGATCATACAGGAAAACTTCCCCCCAATGAAGGAAAGATTGCAGCTGCCAGCAGCACCCAGAACACCAAATAGACAAGATCAGGAAAGAAGTTCCCTATGGCATGTTATAGTTAAAAAACTGTCAGGACCAAGTGAGGATAGTGAAGGCTGTGAGAGAAAAACCACACATCACACACAGAGGGAAGCCCACCAGAATAACAGCGGATGCCCTGTCACTCCACGCTCTTGCTACCTCATGGTGTGCTGACAGCCACTTCTGATGGAAGTCTTCATTTCCAGTCTGCTTGCTAACAGGGACTGCCGTTCATCAGATAGGCATGAGACGCCACACATTTTCTGAGACACCGAGGTGGATTATTTTATGCTCATAATTGCAGAAGAGAAGGTTGGTGATGTCTTTCCGCCATTGTCCAGATGGGTTTGGAGAAGATGAGCCAAGTTTACATAACTAATGATCACTTGTTTGGAACTGAACTCCAAATAGTTTGTTTTTTTCTTACATCACCTCCTTTTCCAAGCTATTGGCCTACAAAAGGGAGTAATTAATGTAAATACAATTCTGTTTGGTCTCCTAAGGCAGACTTTTATTAGGGGCTTGTATGGTTTTGTTCCTAGTTGACCATCTTGTCCTGCCTCTGAGCAGTGTCTATATCTATCAGGTGATTGAAGAAGAGCTGCCTAAGAACTTGTGTCTAAGTCTTTATTTTCTTTATTACTGCTGAAGCCCTGTTCATTTTATTGTGGTTGTTTGTTTTAAAGCTATGATTTTAATCTTGGAATTAGTTATGTCAAAATCAAATTTAGTCATGGTGACTTGACCTGATATCTAAGATTTCCAGCAATTTCAAGAGGGCTACGTCTTTCAGAGCACTTATTATGGAGACATGTGCAAAATTCACATTGCACTATGGTGTGTTGTTTTCAAAGCTGACTTACAGGTGGGATATGTTGCACAGTGGATAGTGCATGGGACTTCTAGCATGACCAAGAGATTCAAAGCCTACTTATACACTTGATTTAAATAGTTCAGTTTTCTGATTAATACTAATTTCCCTATTCAAACAAGCTTTTCATTCCCATGCTCTTCAAAATGTGCACTTTTAGGCTGACTGGGTTTCTTCCAGTAGAATAGTGTAGCTAGGGATTGGGATCATTCAAAATATGAAAATCCTCCTCTCTGTCTTCTCACTGAAACATCCATTATTTGTGCCAATTGTCATTTTTTTCTAAATATCCAGTTGGAAATTCTGTACCTTATGATGCCTTGACCATTTTTCCTTAACACTCAAGGTAATAATGGTGAAGGCAAGAAAGGTAAGAAATAGATCTCTTTTGGTTTCTAATGTCAGAGAGAGAGAGGGGGGGGGAGGGATGTAAATATACCACTTTTGTTAGTTTAAAGGCAAAAGTCAAATGAAATAAACACATGGTGATTGGCTAGATCAACAAATTTAATATATTAGGGTGGTGTGTATGTTGAGTTCTCAAGAATTGACATACATAGGGATGAAGTAAGAGAAGAAAGAGACTTATTTTTTTTCTTCTATCGATTAATCACTCATTTGAAAGCCCCAATCTTTATTCATTTTCTTATTTTCATTCTAAACAAGGTCAGATATGCTGTTCTAGCAAAGATGTTTTCAGTTCTGGCTCTGACATTTGCTCATCATGGACAAGGCATTTATCCTCCTCAGTAATTTAATTTCTCTATTTGTAAAACTGAGAAGACTGGACATATTATTAAGCTTATTTAATTTGCTTTATGTAACGCCATTTCCCCATGTCTAACAATTTCTGAAAAATGGCAAGTATTTAGTTTCCCCAAATATGCTGTTGTGCTACCAAATGGCAATGGTCATTTGGGGAAATAGTTGGGAAAAAAATATCACTTATAATTATACTTGTGACAGTGCTGAAGAATCCTTCTCAAAAGGACTTGGTTTGTCCACCAGTCAAGAGCACTAGGTCTGCAGACTCACCAGGTCTGGAAAAAGCATGAGCGTCAGCACTCTCCCTGGCATGTCAGCTCGCGAGCCATCAAGCTGGAGATGTTCTGGAGATGTTTTTAGGATGATTTTTGGAAGGCTGTCCAGCTGTTTCATTCCTAAGGCCACCGTGACTTAGTCATGCCAAAGAGTCCTTCACTTTTGACTAATTCTGATTGCCATGTTGCCCTACTGCTTTTTAATGGCGAGTTTATCTCCCTTGTTTCGGACATACATGGACTGTCACTGGGGCTTTGCTCTGACAGAATCCTGCGGCCTCCACTGAAATGTGGCAATGATCTCCCGTCATTATACTTGGTCAGCAAGGAGGAGCAGTGACAGGTCACTGTACAGATGGCAGTGTTCCTCTCATGAACATCTTCCTCATGCCTCTGTAAAGGTGGATAGGAGCATGAACCACATATGGTAAATCCACCTTAGCATCCACACCTCCCCAGCCTCTGGTTTCCGTTCTCTCCATGGTATCCAGGATGTTCTGCAACCCCAGCCTCTTCAAACGTAGGGCAAAGGTTAAACACAAAATTTTAGCTAGTAGCAAAACAAGTTGTAGGATCCATTTCTAGTTGCATGTGCCTAGAGCATGATATCCCAAATGTCTGGGACGTATAGCCATATAAATAAACTTAACAGTAATAGTCTGTTCTCTTTGTCTTCATATCTGAATAAAATCTCACAGTCCATCTGGTATATAAGCTGTCACTTCCTGGTTCAAGCTTTGACCCAATAAGGAGTGTAATGGCAGCAAAAGGGAATTAGAGTGTCTTGATGAGAATGGCCATTCTGCACAAGACATATATCTCAGGTGAGATAGCACATGGCCTTTAAGAGATAGCTAGTCTTCTGAACCCAGGGCGACAAGTTGCTCCCATTGGCAAAGACAACCAATTCCTGTTTAGATGTTATGGCAGTGGTGAGTGTTGTATTTTAAAAACTATGGGAAAGAGTCACACCATACAACAAAGCCCACATGGGAGGTTTATTGAAGGGAGGGGAGAGAAGGGGCAGAGAAGGGGGACAGAGACCGGTTCCTGGGGATGAGAGTGAAGGAAGAGAAAGAGAAAGAGACAGGAGGTGAGAAAGGCCTGCCTTTTATAAGGGAACATAGGGAATGTGCAGAGGGAGTGCTCTTAGTGGCTGCAGCTGAGGACATATCCTATTAGGACCCAAAGGGTAGGCCAGTACAGATGCCTAAATGCTAACAGAGCTAGATATGATTTAGGGTCATGCATGAAATAATTCTTTATCATGTATTATAGAATAGTCTCAGGGTCAATTATGCCATGAGGTCACACTGTCACATATAATTTATACAATCTTCTTTTTAAGAAGGAGGCAGGAAAACCAAATAACACACCCTGATCTTTGTGTTCAAGATGGCAAGTTCCTAATATCTACTGCTCTGTCTTGTTCTTACTTAAGGCCACTTCTGCTAGAGTGCTTATGTGGCAATAGCTTCATCATGCATATTCTTACTTGGGCCAAGCTCAAATAAAAGAGCCTAACTTATTCTAATTGTACATTTTTTATTTGCATGTATGCTTTAGAACTTTGATTTCTCTTAAATGTGCTTATCTGGAGCTTTTATTGGCAGTGATAATAGTCCTTGTAATATTTATTTGTTTGCTACATTCTTCATGGTTTAATCTTTAAACTTCACATCGCTAATCTGATCCTAGAAGAGACATTTGTGGACAACATGTAAGGCAGAACTGCTTTTGGAAGTTCATTTCCCCCTAGACTAGAAGGGGAGAAAGGGAGGGAGGGAGGGAAGGAGGAAGGGAGAGAGCAGAAGAGAGAGAGAGAGAGAGAGAGAGAGAGAGAGAGAGAGAGAGAGATTGATTTTTGGCCCCTTGATTTTCATCAGAGTATAATTCTATCTTGTGAACATTTTGTTCTAAGAGCATAACGTTTATTTCCATTTTCATATTTACTTATTTTTTGAAGTTATGTTTAAAAATGATTCATCCACTTCACACATCATTTTTGGACAAAGAAAAGACTCATCTTTGTCTTTGTATTACCTGTTTTCCTCTTCTATCCCAGCACCAGAGCTGTCCCCAAAATGGGTTTACCAATTATAATTTTGCTCATTTAAAGAGTCTGAAGCACCAGGACTTATAACATCCATTGGGGTGTTTGATACATAGGACAGGGGACTTTCATGTAAGAAAAAGTTCTTTTCTCACTATAGATTACTTAATGGCTCCAAAAAAACAAAAAAAGGACTATCTTATGAGTAATATTTGACTCAGTTTCTATTTTAGAAATTTTCACATTCTAGGAATTTAAATCAAATAAACCCATGTTTATAAGTTATCCTAAAATTAGAGTTTTTAAGTAGAGCTATCCTATTTTTTCTCTACTTAAAAATAACTATTTAATATATACTTATAAAGTTATGTATGTTAAAAATGTAAAGATATGGAATGCTATTTGTTATTTTCCAATTATTTTGTGACAATTTTGTCATATTCTAGAGCTGAAAGCAGTAAGATACAAATTAATTTTAATATTCTTTTCTGGGGGATGTTGGCTATCTCAGAACTACCCCAGGCCTCTCTTTCAAGAATTAGTGTGGTTCTTGCACCTTTTTAAATGTCTTGCTTTGCTAACCAGACCTTGAGATCCCTGCCCATTGTCTACCTGTCTTTTTTTTTTTTTCTTTGGCTTTTCGAGACAGGGTTTCTCTGTGTATCTTTGAACCTTTCCTGGATCTCACTCTGTAGCCCAGGCTGGCCTTGAACTCACAAAGATCCACCTGGCTCTGCCTCCCAAGTGCTGGGATTAAAGGCATGCACCACCACTGCCCGGCCTTGTCTACCTATCTTAATTTATCCCCAGTTTGGATGTACTCAGGATGATAAACAATTGTCATGCATGCTTGCAATTCAAAATAGAATATGGCATCATTAAATTTAGAGACTTGTCTTACCTATCTGCTGTGTGATGCCTTTTTGTATGCTGTGAATATGGGTTACTCTGATTGGTTGATAAATAAAGCTGCATTGGCCTATAGCAAGGCAGCTTAGAGGCAGGCAGAAATCCAAGCAGATATATAGGAAGAGAAAGGAGAGGCAGGGAGACACCAGCTGCTACCCAACGAGCAACATGCCAGCTACCAGTAAGCCATGGAACACGTGGTAAAACATAGATGAATAGAAATGGGTTAATTTAGGTTTATAAGAGCTAGTGAGCAAGAAGCCTGCCATGTGCCATGCAATTGGGAATTAATATAAGCCTCTGTGTGTCTACTTGGGATCAAGCGGCTGCAGGATGTGGGAGGGAGAGATTTATCCTGACTGCAGGGTTGGGTGGGACCAGAGAAACATCTGACTACACCTATCCACATCATGAACAACATAGTTTATCAATACAATAAATGTTCTGGGTTAGGAAGTAGATTTTAATGAATTAATTTTAAAACTTTTTACAATTTGGTAAGTTTTTATGACTTTAGAGCTTAAGAATATCTTGCCAATGTAATTTTTAATCTAAAATATTGAGATTTTTCACTAACATACTTGAGGAATGATGACTTTATAATTTTAAATCCCATTACTGAAGTCATAGTTTTTGATTTATCTCCCCAATCTCCTCTGTAAAGAAAATTGAATTTAGCACACAATTTCCTCACTTAATAGATATAAATTTGTTATGCTCTCTGTTTAATGTGAACACAAATGTTGTTGAGTGTAATTATACTAGATCCTTAACTAATTTTTCACTAATAATACTTTCTTAAATCCAGTTCAGTCTAATCTGATCTAATCCATGGATTTTCCTTCAAATTCATGATTACTTTCTTAGAGTCCAGTTCACAAGATCCATTTGTGCTGTCCTCTCTCTTTTTTGTGTCCTACCTGCTGTCTGATGCGGTGATGCTGGTGTGAGTACATGTGCCTGAATGCCACTTTGTGTGCATTTGTAACTCTGGTTTTCCCTGTGTGTGTGCATTTGTGGCTTTATGGTGCTTTGTGCAGTTATATGCCTGAGACTATAGATACGTCTATGTGAGTCTGTGGGTACAAGTGTGACTATATGGATGGATTAAAAGCCAGTTCCAAGCATTAAAAGCAATTGGTGGCATCCAGGGTTTGGTTTTGTCTGGTCCCACCAGTTTGTCAGTTTTGTGTGGTGTCTGTCATTGTATAACCACATTATATATAGATATTTCTTATTTGGTTTTTAATTCACAATTATAAACATGACTCTGAAATCCAGCTAGACTTAGAGGAGAATGAGGAAAATATGGAACCCAAGAACTTCAGTGAGAGCAGAGGTTGCTGGGTTTTGAGAACAGATGGGATGGGGGCGCTCTCTTGAGCTAGAGAAGGAAGGGTCTGGTGGGCAGGATGCCCTCAAGTCAAAAGTATTAGAGTTGTCCACAGAAGGCAATGGTGATCATCTTAATGGTCTTGCCATTCCTGGACCCCAAACACTCCATGGCTTCCATGATGCTCATGCCTTCTTTCACTTTTCCCAGTGATCACATGTCCGCCATCCAATCATTTAGATCTTACAGTGCAGATGAAAAACTGGGAACCATTTGTGTTTGGCTCAGCATTTGCGGTGGATGGGATGCCATGACCTGCATGCTTTAGGATGAAGGTCTCATCCTTAAAATTTTCCCCATAGATGGACCTGCCATTATGATCTATGTAGTCACCACCCTGGCACATGAATCCTGGAATAATTCTGTGAAAGGGAAACTTATATCCAAATCCTTTCTCTCCAGTGCTCAGAGCATGGAAATTTTCTTTCTTTGGAACTTTGCCTGCAAACAGCTTGAAGGAGACATGGCCCAAGGGCTCACCATCATCCTGATATCGGAGAACATGGTAGTGTTGACCATGGCTTCAGCAAGCAGTGGCAAGGGAGAGTGGTATCTATAAAGGGAGGGGGTTGCTGTTGTCTTCTGCCTGAGTTATTATCCACTAACCTCTGTTGGATGATGGTATTCAAGCTAGGTCTGATAGTCATTGGGTGGCCAGGGCTTACTTTTTGAACCCATGTATGGTTTCTTTTTCCATAGATGCTCCTCTCATCCCTCCTCCTGCTCCCCACAGCCTCATCCCGACCCCCCCCATCCTACCCCCTCCTCCAAAAGGATAAGGCTTCCCATGGGGAATCAGCAAAGCCTGGTACATTCAGTTGAAGCCGGACCAGGTCTCTCTCCCC
>CABHPQ010173444.1:0-22966 GCA_902168405.1 Peromyscus aztecus
TTGCTCCACTGTGAACATCAAGTTAGATGTGGACTCTAGAAATTGCCTTTAGAGCCCTGGATAACTTAAACACTTCATGGCATCTACTCTCCTTGATGGACAATACACAAGATGCCCCCTGTTTAGGTGACACAGCCTTCCTTCTCCCTGTTGCTGTTGCTCTATTGTACTGAGTTCTTCAATTCAGCATCTTTAGTAGAACCAGATACAGAGATGGTGATATGCTGCATGAACTTAAATGCTTATCAGGGTAAACTCTTCCTAAGAACTGCTACTTGCAGTTTTCTCTTGCAGACCATGGGCATTGTTGCCCGTGGAGCTCGAAGTGGGTGACAGAAAGGCAAGCAGACCCTTCAGAACAGAGAATCACTTGTCCTTCCCACTCCATCAGCTTTGTGTCACAGAAAGAAACCCAGTATTTTGGTTTGGTCTTCATTGTTACATAGAAAGAGAAGAAATGCTGCTTCTCATTTTTTTTTAGAATTCTATTAATGAGGCTTTCTTTTGCTATCTACAGTGCAGATAATACAAGAAGATCATATCAGAATGCAACTTCACATACAGTTTTGATGAAATGAGGCAATAACTTGCATACTGATGCCAAAATAAGTTTTTGAGTATCAGCAATGATCTGCAGATCTAATAGTATCTTTTACATTTCACTCATTTGAATGAGTTGTATTCAATACATCCTGTATCTGATGATATAGGGTGGATATTATGTGATATAGGATATAGGGTGGTATTAGAGTCTTGTTGATCTGTCTTTGGGAACAATCAAATGTTCTTCTTTTCATTATTTCCACTAACACTAAGTAGAAATCATAGAAATGGGTGAATTTTAACCAAACTCTGATGCAGTTAAAATATAGAAACATAGTTCGGTTGAACTTAATCTAGCACACAGAGCCTTATCTTTGGTAGAATATTTGTTAACTGTTCTTCTGTGCATCTTTTCCAAGTGTTATTGACCTCATGAAGAATCAGAGACCAAATCAACCCATCAGATGATGACAAAACACAGTATTTGTTCTAACCCAGATGGGAAGTTTTTCTCTTAAACGTTGAGTTCAGATGGATTTCTGGAAACGGCAATAGTTTTGTGAAAGATGTGTGTCTCCCCACCCTTGAAATCTAAACTAGTTTGCTCATCCATAGAACTGGGCACAGTTCTCTGTTTACATTTCCACATTCCATGGACTAACTTACTGTGAAATCTCAAGCTAAGCTGTCTTGGATAATAAATATACAATACATTGAAAAAGGATCATCCTTACCTTGGAAGGAAGAAACACAATTCTGTTAGTAATTTCTCTGTCAGTATTTATTTATCTCTATGTGTATATGCATATTGGAATTTTTCTTCTAAGTCAACACAGTGATAACCAGAGACATTATCCCCTGATTGAATCGAAATATTGTATTTTCCTTGACTATATTTTAGTAATAGCCTTTTTGTGTTTTAAAAATCCAATTCAAGCTTTTATATACAATGCAAAACAAGAATATGCTGCAACTCTTAGTTAAATGTGACCACTTTCAGTTACCTAAAGCCTTATAGAAATGAATTCTGTGTCTTGGCTTATGTACTGATATTTACTTCTTGGTGACGTGAGGTTTGGAACTCTACAGAAATGTAGGGGTTAGTATGTTTCTATGAGTCTTGGGATAAAAATTGCTTTGGGTGGTTAGGTTTTAGTATATTTTTTTCAAGACATCATAAAGCCTTTAAACCTTAAAGGCTTCAGAAGAATTCAGTTTTTGGGGAGGGGATAATTTATGTGGAGGAAGAGACAGTCAGAACAAATAAACATTAAAACACATTGTGAGTTACAAACTTCCTGATACGGTAATGAGTAGTCCTGGGCCACAGTTATCTGGTGGTTGCCATTTCCCTGAACACTGGTATTTTTATATGGCTCAGGCCAGTGTTAGGAATAGGAATTTAATTCTCCAAGATGAAAATGTGAGCTAGTCTTTCAAAATTGCCTAAGATCCTAAGTACACAAGTGGAGTACAAGTGTCCATCTTATCTCTCTTATATCTTTTTTGAACATGCATTGCTTGTATTAGGAAAATCACCTGCATCTCTATAACATAATTTTCTTAACTAAAAATTAAATACATTGGAATGTCACCCTGGGTTTTATTTATACTTATTCACTAACTGTGATATAGGTAGCATCCATAATGGTCATTAAGTATTCAAATAAGTTCATAATTTCCCCATAGACTTAAGTGTAACAAACTCAGTAGCTAGAATTGTATTCAAATTTCAATTTAATTGTTTTTCTGAATAAAATATTTGGGACAACTGTAGGCATTGCTGAATAGTCCCAAATCCATACTTGTTTGTAGATAAGAATTCCTTTCATTTCCAGTATTCAGGACTTCTCAGAAACTTCTCCACCTTGTTTATTTATTTTTGGGAGTAAAGGTAGCTCTTAAGCCTTCAAATACTGAAAATATATGCATTCCCTAGAACACTGGACTCCATGAAAGCAGGTTTTTTGAGTCACCCCTATCTAAATTGTGGTATTATGATGGATGCCACCCCTTGACACTTGTTAAGGAATTACTTATATTTTTATCACCATGGATTTCCACCCCTTCTCATAAACAAATGAAACCTTTAGCTCAAAGTTCAATGAATCAAGTTTAAATGAAATAAATTAAAACTCTTAGGGGAATGAGTGTTACGAAGAATGAAGAATTGATGACCTCTTAGCAGTTGTAATTCTCCACATTGAATTATTGACAACGTGTGACACCATAACCTCACAAATTGCAATCTATAAACAGCTTAGAGAATATGACCTTTGGATTACTGTGGATCTTGGGAGGGCTTAAGCTTATTACAAGCAGCTACCCACAGTGTATTTCCTTGTAGGTTGCAGAAGGAGAGAATGCATTTATCTAGAGCACTGGATACTATTTAGACAGAGCTCAGCAATACCATATCCAGGCAGAAGTGATAGTAGCGAATGTCAGAAATCTCCTCAGCTGGGGTGGAAGTGTTGCAAGTTTCCTCATCATTGATTTGCAGTCACTTAGTACAAAGAACTAATTAGTTGAAGTTTCTGACTTAGGCACTTTTCTCCACTTTTGCAAGAGTGGAGACAGAGAATTCATAAATAGGATGTAGGAGCTTTGCCACATTTTTGCTGGTCTTTCTGCCTTTCATTATTTTCCAATAAGCTACAGCTAAAAGTCTCAAATCTCAGGTCTTGCACTCTATTACCAATGATAAAGTCATCTTTAGTGTTACTTTACATTATTTTGGCAACAAAATAAGCAGATATAAAATCTTTACATATTCCTTCTTGTGTGCTGAATTTGGGTAGCACTCTTGGAAATGGTTCAGTCTATTAGCCCATCATTCCTTCTGACTTGTTTCTTCCACATACTCCTCTTACTTTAGGTCATACTTTTATTAGGTTTCCACCATTGCGTTTGTAGTGAAACACATCCAAAATGTTGAAAACTGGCCTGGAATCTTGAGAAAAGTTATTTTACTGGTTCTTCTGTGAATGGGCAGTGTGGGTTTAGGCAATTAATCTAATGTTTCTGGGTTCCAACCTCCCTTCATGGTCATTATCACACCAAAAAAATGTTTGAGACAATACTATGGGCAGAAATTTAAATTAACTATCTTAATTTATCCTCAGGATAATCCTATTAAATAAGATCAGGCAATATTCTAAGCTTCAGCTTGAGGTTACTAAAGGTTGCAGAGGTTATGTTCTATAAAAGTGGCAGAGTTAGGACACCAGGTTGGGAAAGTTTGGTTTCAAAGTCAGGATGTTAAAAACAGGGTATCCAAATGCAGCTGCTGACAGACCCTTGCAAGTGATACCAGTGAGTTTGCTGGAATAAATGGAGATACTGTCTCTAAGTTGAGATAGCTTGCTGCAGCCCTTCAGCTGACTGTGTGACTTCAGGGCGGGGGGAGCCCTACAATGTTTGAGTTTTAATATAGTTTATTATGAGAAAGAAATTTTTCTCAGTATATTTAATTGATGGCAATTGATCTACTTTGTTTTGAAAACATGTCAAGAATCTAGAGTGTGTAGGATGAACAAAACATTTGGGTTATTGTGGTTTTCTTCTCATAGCATCTGCTTTCTGATCTCTTGCTCAAATCTTAAAAGTTAGCATACACTCTTCCTCAGTTTTCCCTGTGCTATCCAACTGGCCATCTTTTCTGTCATATTTTGGTATTTTCTCTCCATTTATAATCTGATCACTCTGTAAAGAAAGTTCAAGCTTCCCACTACAAATAAGTAGATTGCTGAATGTCCGTTTTGCTTGTTTGTTTTCACTGTCAGAAACTTAATATGCTAACAGTTGGCAAACTACAGCAAGACGTCCAAACACAGACAATATGCTGGTTTTGAAAATGAAGTTTTATTGAAATAAATGTGAGCTAATTGTCTATATGTTGCTTTTGCAACAAAACTGAAGAACTAAAATAGTTATCACAAACATTTGGTAGCCCACAAACCTAAAATGTTTATTATCTGATCTTTTAAGGAAGAAGTTTTTTTAAAAATTTTTTTATTTTACAATACCATTCAGTTCTACATATCAGTCACGGATTCCCTTGTTCTCCCCCCTCCCGCCCCCCTCCCCTTTCCCCCCAGCCCACCCCCCATTCCTACCTCCTCCAAGGCAAAGCCTCCCCCGAGGACTGAGATCAACCTGGTAGACTCAGTCCAGGCAGGACCAGTCCTCTCCTCCCAGGCTGAGCCAAGTGACCCTGCATAAGCCCCAGGTTTCAAACAGCCAACTCATGCAATGAGCACAGGACCTGGTCCCACTGTCTGGATGCCTCCCAAACAGATCAAGCCAATGAACTGTCTCACCCATTCAGAGAGCCTAATCCAGTTGGGGGCCCCTCAGGGAAGCTTGTACAGCCACTTTGGAAATCAATATGGTGCTTTCTTAGAAAATTGGGAATCAATCTCCCCCAAGATCCAGCTATACCACTCTTGGGCATATACCCAAGGAATGCTCAATCATACCACAAGAGCACTTGCTCAGCCATGTTCTTATCAGCATTGTTTGTAATAGCCAGAACCTGGAAACAACTTAAGGAAGAAGTTTTATAACACTTGCTAATTCCTTATTTTTAGAACTATCAAATTAAGCTCTGTATTTCCAGTTATCACATTTATCATCCCTAACTCAAAACTCGCTAATTGTGCTTATTTACCATACAAATCTACACAAAGACTTCTAAGGCTTTCTCAGCCTGGTGTTAGAGAACATTGAAACTAATCTTCCTCAGTCTTCCTATTCATTTTTTTTGAAATGACAATACATTCTCTAGACTGGATTAAATGACAAATCCCAACTGTACCATGCCAACACCAACTGTGACATTTGAGAATATAACACCATTGTACAACACAATTTGGAACCCATCACTATATGATCTAAACTATTCAGTGGGCTTTTATAATTCTGATTAAACTTATTACTAAAGAAAGAATTATCACATGACAAGGTTCATGGTAAAATTGTACAAATAAACTCATTTTTTCTCATATACATTCATATTTTAAAGCATGAATGTCTTTTTGTGTAATCATTCATTTATTAACAATATCATGGCAATTTCTTTAATTAGATTTTGAACTAACTGGCAAAGGCTTTTTTTCATTTTTAATTTAACAGCAAACAAATTTACAATTGAAAGAAGTACACAAGCAACATTTAATGAAAATAATGTGCCCTAGACTTAACAGAAGCATCTTGCTGAATTTAAGATAGGGCAGGAACATAATCCAGGGAAGTTAGGAAGGCTTCCCAGAGGAGCTGACACTTGAGCAGGGTATTGAAATTTTACAAGACCCCATGGTTCAAAAACTTCATAATGGTTCTGTACGATGAATTGCTAAATGATCTTATTAACAAAAAACCAAGAGCCAGATATTGGGGTGAAAACTGAGAGATCAGAGGAATAGGACAAACCACAGCCAACCAACTCCTCAGCCTCTAGAGAGAGATACTTCCTGTATACTCATGCCTATGTGCCTGTCTGTCCCTGCCCTCTTACTTCCTCTCTCTGACCAGCTGTATCACTTCCTCTTTCCATCCAACTCTATCACTTCCTGTCTGTCTGTACAGACCTCCAGACCTCTATGGTTAACTAGTACTGGGAATTAAAGAGATGTGTCACCATGCCTGGCTCTGTTCCCAGTGTGGCCTTGAATTCATAGAGATCTGAATGAATCTCTGCCTCTTGGATGCTAGGATTAAAGGTGTGTGCTACCATTGCCTGACCTCTATGTTTAATATAGTGGCTGGCTTTTTCCTCTGATCCCCAGATAAGCTTTATTGGGGTGCACAAGTAAAATATCACCACCTTTCCCTTTGTTGTCTAAAATAAAAGTTATAACTAATATAAGAAAAACTATATACAATGAGTACAATAACTATATACAATGTGTACAGGAAATAAATACATCAACAATGTCTAGTCCATTTGCATTTGACAAATTAAGCAAAAATATTCAATTATCTATCCTATTTTGGTGAGTCCAAAATGTACCTAATTCACTTTCTATCCTAACTTGTATTGCCAACCAAAAAAAAAATATCCTTTGATGTCTTTCAAACTAACACACTTTACACCTCTTAGTGAGTTTCTTTTCTGAATTTCTTAACAAGGAAAACTTTAACTATTTAATCTTAACTCCTTCAAACACCAAGAAGGAAATAATATTACCTAGTAAAACAGGAAGTGCAAACAAGGAACTTCCAAAAAAAAGTTATTTATGACAGAAACATCCAGCTTCCTGGACAGTCACCCAAGGTTCCTCTGCAACATTGGGGCATCCATTCTTCAGCCTACAGGCTTAGCATATCTGATAGACTCATATGTGAAACAGGATTTTCTAAAGGACCTTCCTACCTTGTCTTGGCAAGGATCAATAGTCCTTTCTTTCATGTCCTGCTTATCCATTTTGGACAGACAGCATACTGTCAGCAGTCAAGGTAAGGGCATGTTTTTTGCCCAGTGGCTAACTTTTGCCACAATGAAAGTAAACTCCGTATGGGGTTTCTTCAATGTCCATCATTTTTTCTGAAGTTGATTGGTGCTGCCAGGAGCAGACATGTCTCATTGTCATAAAAAAAGAAAAAAATATGTTATTAAAACATCTTAAATGCCATATTCTGCAGATCTCTGAAGTGTTTGGAAATGACCTGTCTATCTAAAACACATTTCTCCTTGACCTTGAAAACATATCTAATATGACTACAGGTTTGATTGCAATGACTAACTACTAACTTACATTTCTTTATATCCTAATTAGTTGGTAATAATAACTTTCAAGGACTAGCAATTTGCATTACATTGTTAAATGAACTGTATAGGTACAATACCTTGAACAAGATTAGAAACATATACAGTATTTTCTAACAAAATCAATCTCAAATTTGTATCAATACATACAATCTGTATAAATATACAAAAATCCAATCCAATATAAAATATTTAAAACTAGTAGTTGCCTTTTAAAAGTGGATTCAATAAACTACTCTTTAGCCATCATAGTTCCAAGATTAGAAGGAAGTTAAAATTGCAGGATTCAGGACTATAAGAAGTGTGAACAGCTAAAATTGGGGAGGAGAAATTTGTTATTAAGAAAGAAAGAAAGAAGAACCCTGGAATCCTGGCTTCCATATTGAATGGGGAGATAATCCTGCACTGTTTCTATGCAGGAGAGTAACAATTAGATTATACCTACATTGTAAATTCCAAAGAGTCAGAAATGACATTGCATGCATCTGTTTTCCTCCCACAGGGATTGCTAGCTCTCCCTTGAACATAGTAAGCATTTAATAGATAGTTGTTCCTTGATTAATTTCTTCATGGGGGTGAAACATTTCTCCTTGACTGGTAGCGAACAGAAACTTGAGTTTTTTCTTTGAGCTTGAAAAAATGCTTATGCCATGAGAATTTAAAAAATAACTGCAAGTAACATCAAAGTGATGTAAAGTACAAAACTCATGGCACTTCTAAGTCTGTGTCCTCTTCATTCTATGAGCTAAAAGTTTTGTTTTCAGCTTCAAGCATGAGTTTGGCAAGTTCAAAACTACCCAAGGTAGAAATATTATTCTCACGTAAACTCTTTAAGGTAACATTGGAAAATGTTGATTCTTTAAACTCCTTGAGGGTGATAAACTCCTGTTGCTATTGTTTGGACCAATGGGAAATGGAATGATCTTTCACCTTTCCAATGTTGTCAATAGAATGTTGTATTTTGCTCTTACTCCTGAGTTTGAAACCAAGAAATCACCAGCTCACCAGCTTGCAATAGTTGTTTGTCATCATCAAGAGTGATGGCATAAGATCTCAAATTATGTGTGTGTCATTGGAGCATAAAAAGAAGAAACATTTTAGAATTTGTGCTCTGTAGACATTTGTTCCTATGGGAACTGTTTTGTTTCCTTCTTTGAGGAGACCTAATATGGAATTTCACCTTAGGAATTTTTCATAGCTATTTCCCTGTTTGACTTTATAAGAGAGTCAAGGTCATTCCCTCTTTGACATGATTCAGTTTTCCTCACTATTGTTTTGATGCAAATGTATTTAGCTATTAGCAATGTCTACAAGTAGCATCTTCAACAGTCTTATTTTGGAGACCGACTACTACTACTTTGGATTCTGGATTCTGGGGCTTATCCAGTTCACAGTGTCTGGGGCCCATAGGAGTCATGCTGGATCTCTGCTAATCCTCTTTAAGTGTCTCCTGCCATTCTTCTCTCACTTCATGTCCAACTTCACTGACTTGTCCAGTATCAACATAGTTATTCTATGCCCACAATTAATATGGTTCTGCTGTGTAGCTCTTTCTTCAGAACTGAACTGGTCCTTAACAGGGAAGCTTCTGAAACAAGATTCACAAGGCCCTTTCCCAGGGTAACATCAGCAGTGATAGTTGCTAGGAAGAGAGACTTGCCCACCAGTAGAGCTGCTTGCAAGCAAGTTGTACAAGGAGTTTCAGGGATGCAGCTTTGTGGCTTTTTACCCATGTTTGAGTGAGCTTTTTTGGTAATATATGTGCGTTTAAGTTGTCCATGCTCCTGTAAGTTCCTCTTCACACAAACTCCAGTAAGTAACCTTTATAAACTCACTCTTTTAGTAAGTTAGAATGGGTGGAGTAATTTCTTTGGCCTACCATTGTTGCCTCTCTGTGGTAAATAGACATCCATTCATGTCTTCCCAGGAAAAGATCATGACAGCTTCACATTTGTAGTCTCCCATGCATACTTCTATGGGGAATCTTTCCTCTTCTTTCCCTGCCCCTTGACTGAGTAGCACTGGGTACAATGATACCATCCAAGTGAAACCTTTTCATATACCCACTAAGTAAATATTACATCATTTTCTATGCATTGGCCTTATACTATGCACATCAAAATACCATATATGATATCACAAGTGTTAGAGTTTATGTGGCAGAGTACCTTGGCAGGTCAGGGCCAAGGTATTTCATAGAGATCACAACACACAACAAAATTTCACTCAAAACATTTATTGCAGGTGAGGTTGGATGAAAGGCCATCTTGGAACAAGGACTAGATAGATAGATAGATAGATAGATAGATAGATAGATAGATAGATGAGACAGGCAAGCAGACAGATGGACAAGACAGACAGACAGACAGAGCAAGAGTGAGCCCTGATGGTGGAACCTTTTAAAGGGTATATGAGTTGCATTTGCTGCAGGTGATGACACTTAGTCCTTGAAGGCAGGCTGGGAGAGCACCTGGTTTCTACCAAGTAATAGTTGCTCACTTAGCCCTTTAGAGTAAAGGAAAGGGTCTCACACTCTATAGCCTATTTTCCTCTTCCACATACAAGTGAAATCTGTCACATAAGGACTTAACCTTTATCTATATTGTACCTGCCACTCTGCCAGGCACTGTCATTCAATAATTCTGCCAACTGATATCTTTTCTTCATGACAGTGTGCTAAACAGTGATTTATTGCTTGAATACACATTGCCTTCATGGAAGTGATTTGTTTAAAACAACAGTAAAGAGCTAAATAAATTATTCATTCCATGCTAATTCTTCACTTTTATGTGCTGTAGTAAGCGTCAAAATAAGCAGCCTGTAGGGCATTTTATTTTTGCCACATTAATCTTGGACAGTTTAAAAGAAGGGCGGGGAGGGAAGGTGGAAACGTAGAGAAGTCCCATTTTTAAGAAAATAGATTTCTTTTTCCCCTACAGCCTCCTGCAGAGGTAGAGGGTTCTAGCAGATCTGCCTGCTTCCTCTGCCCATAGTCACTTTGTGAGCCACTTACTGGCGCCCTCCAACTGAGGACAAGAACCCCTTGGTGCACCTGTTCAACATGAAGAATCCTGCTGCTCCTCTTCTCAATTTTCTTTCAATATGGCAAAGTCCCTGTCACAGATCCAGGAAGCAAGTGAGATCTTTCCTGGGAGATTTGCATTTCCAGGAGCAGACAGAATGTTGGGTTTGTAAATTTCACTGATGTTGATTTAGAATTGAAGGCTTATAAAGTGTGAGAAGCAGAGGTGACATAGTTCTCTGCTTCTGCAGCTGATTTCCAGGACAGAATGGAGGTGCTCCCTTGACTCTCCTTCCAGAAACATTGTCCTCTGTGTTTGAGCCAGAGACCTAGGGGTGATATTCAATGCATGAAATCTCATGTTAGCAGAGGAGCAAATGGATGACTGGGTTGTGGATTTTCAGCAGGTTTCATACTGTTTTTTTCTAAGTAGGACTCCTCCATAG
Organism: Peromyscus aztecus; assembly: GCA_902168405.1. Classification (NCBI taxonomy): domain Eukaryota; kingdom Metazoa; phylum Chordata; class Mammalia; order Rodentia; family Cricetidae; genus Peromyscus; species Peromyscus aztecus. Next base: position 10,781 of record CABHPQ010173444.1, read on the forward strand.
ATTGTGCTTGCTGATGGGCACTGCAGGAGGTGGGATGTTCCCTGTCACATCTACAGAGGTCACAAAGAATGCAATGCAGAGATATACCCCTATCAAGGTCTTCGAACTCATAACACAGCCCATTGTCTGCTTCCACATCAGGAGTCAAGAAAATCTAGGTTTAAATATGTACCACCTGAGCCCCAAACCCATGCACACCTCTCAGATTCATATGGAATGGATCTAAAGATATGCTGTGAGTAAAGTTCCAAGATTGTTAAAAGAGCTGAGCTTGAAAGAGCTCTACCCACATTTACCTGGGGACTGTTCCTTTGTCTTTATTTCCTTGGTTCTGAAGACTTGCACAGTCTCTAAATCATTCATGTTAAAATTGTGCCCTGGGGTTCCACCTGGCTAGAATGTGTTAGGAGAACAGGTATCTATTTCATTTGCATTCCTGATAGCACTTAGCAGAACAAAGAGTATGGTGTGGTCAGTGCACCTAAGAAGTTAGATCAACATTAGAGGGCCAGGGGTTAAGTTGAATCAAAAAGGAAAGAACAAAAGACCAGAACAGAAATAACAGACACACACACAGACACACAGACACACAGACACACAGACACACAGACACACACACACACACACACACAGAGAGAGAGAGAGAGAGAGAGAGAGAGAGAGAGAGAGAGAGACCAGCATTTTGTTGTTTGAAAACAAATATACTTTGAAACTTTTAAGCTCTTGCCTTTCGTTCCTCAAAAAGACGAACATAGTTTGACTGATACACATTTGTAGTTAGTCTGATTGTGGAAGTTCAAATCCCACTTCTGCTATCTATGTTCTACTTAGCAAATCTAGGTGAAGGAAGGAGGGAGTAAGAAACAAAGTCTTGAGTAGCTGAGGAATAACAATACAGATTATTACTCAAAAGGTTGAAGATACAAAAATACTGAATGAATTAGTGATACAGTTCAGATAGTAAAGGGGACTGTAATGTCATCAATGAGTATTTAATAAGAAGTGATGAAGGTTAAGTGAATTAACTAAGGTCTTAGCCAGGGTACCAAGGTTTATTCTGTTACCAATTCAGTTCTGTCAACCACTGAAAAGCGCCACCTGGGCACTGTGCACACGCTTTGGACTTCTCCCCATTACGCAGAGCAGGAGACTTTGAGGATTTTATAGAAAAAAGATGAAAGACTCTGGATTGAGATTTAATTCCACATCTGTACCCTGATGTGTTTTTATTCATCCAGGGCTGTCCTTTCCTACATAGAAGAAACTCACTGAATGATTACAGTTCTCGGCAGTGTCCCTGCCAACCTTCAGGAACCTTGCAGATTTGTGCATGAAAGCTAACACTCTTGAATTAAAGGACAGAGAAATCAATAAACCTTTGGATGGGATCATAGACATGTTTTACAACCACTTGTCCCTCACAAAAGAGATACACGGCATTGAATTATCTTTGGCATTTAATCTTTTAATCAGTCTCAGCTTTCAAGAGGAAATCCTAGGCATTTGGAGTACCATTCCTGAAGTTGGAATTTGATGAAACAGCAATGGTCTGGTCATGCAGTTACCGGATGTTCCCTAATTCCACTCAACTCTAGAGGTTGGCTGCAGCAACTGCTATGTAATTGGAAAATGTTGTGAATTCCTTGAAAAGTTCAGTCCTGATAGAAAAGCCTTCGGCCTGTCAGATCATTGACAAACACTGACACTCAAGGGCAGGCGGGAGATATTTTAAGTTCACCTGTAATAGAGACAGTAAAGGGGATTTGGCATGATGCTGATTTAAACATGAGGGTAGGATCCAGATTGTGTCTGAGTCAGCTGTTTTCTAAAATTTGAAACCTAGCATTAGTGTAAAGTCCCAATCATTTGAAAAGATGGAGAAATGTGGTAATGTTTCATTTTTTTTTAAAAAAAAAACTTGTGGCAGCGGCATAAAGGGTGACATGGGAGAAGCAAGTAGAGCTGTGGGCACCGTCCTCAGAGCATCCGGAAAACTGGTATTTCTAAAGCGTGAGTGAAGTTAGGTCATCATGGAACTTAAGGATTGGTGATATTTGGAGGGGACAAGGGGATTTTAGAGTTAGAAGAAACAGAGTGTTCAGCAGGATGAATACGAAGAACTCTGAAGATTAGAGCAAGTCAAGGCCTTTAGTACTGACTGCTTTTCCAGGAGGAAGAGGTCCCAGCGAGCTCAATGTAACCATGGAGAAAATGCAAGCCTGAAAAGGCATATTGACTTCGTCAGTGCCATGGTGTTTACAGCCGAGTCTGGGCTCAAGTCCATGTTGCCTGATTCATAGCGTAGGACTGCAAAAGGCTTAATGAGCATCGAATGGGAAATCCTGTCTGAAGGTGAATTTATAGTGGAGCTAATGAAGTTTAAGATTCAGAGTCTCCAAGGACAAAGGGTTTTGTGAATGCTGGAGTTTGGGAGCTGTAGATTGTTCTAGGTGGGACAGGGAAGCTGCCTGCCATCAGAGTATTTCTATTTACTCACTTCTGCTAATCCTCCTGAAGGCTTTTCAGAAGAGAAAATATGAATTATTAAAGACCTATGATCACTTCTGGTCTAACTATTGTTGAGGTAAATATTCGTTCTGGGAATTCATTTTATTCTTCATTTTGTATCATTTTCTTCGGAGTCCTAAAACACTATCACTGTGTCCCCAGAAAATCTCTTGTCTATGAGTGATGCTATATAGTGTAGTTGTAGACCTATCTGTTTCTCCCAATGTCATAAATCAAATCCGTCCCCAATCTTATCCATACAACCCCCTGATTTATGTACCAAGTTAGCACATAGTATGTGAAGATTATCCTTTAGATATTCCTCATTCAGTAGCTGGGTCTTCCTAAAATATGACCTACATCATTTGCCAAATGTCACACTTAGGTAGTCTTACCAATCTTTAAAAAAAAATTGGTTTGTGTTTTGAAAGAATAAAAACATGCCAATTTTTATATCAACCATTACCCATGCCATTATAAAAGTTTAGAATTAGAATCTTATATATTTTGGTTCTGTGAGTAAAGGATGAGCAATATGTTAGAATCGCTTCACTTCTATGAGTTTTTTTTTTTTAATATACTGTACTTGACATGTCAAGCTGTTATTTAAGGAGCTGAAGAGACAGCTGCTCAATGAAAAGCAACTCCTATTCTTGCAGAGGACTCAGTATTGCTTCCCAGTATCCACACGGTAGCTCACAATCATCTTTTTTTTTAAAACAGGAATTGAGAAATTTATTTAATATATAAACTTCCATAAAATAGAAGAGGAGTTAAAATTACTTAAAAATTTATGTCAAAATTAAAATAAAAAAATAAAGTTTCCTTTCTTATTTTCATTTATACTTTTAGCAATTATCTTAGAATAATTTTTTTTCAAGATTTTTTTAAGAAAATCTTATTTATTTTACATACAAATCACAGACTCCCCTCTTCCCTCCTCCCACCCTTCCAGCTTCCCCCCACAACCCTCCCCTCATTCCCTCCTACAAGAAGGCAAGACCTCCCATGGGGAGTCAGCAAAGCTTGGTATATTCAATAGAGGCAAGTCCAAGCCCCTCCCTGTGTCTCAAGCCTATGCGACGTGTCCCACCATAGGCAGTGGGTTTCAAAAAGCCAGGTCATGCACCAGGGATGGATCCTGATCCTACTGCCAGGGGGCCCCTTAAGCAGATCAAGCTACACAACTGTCTCGCTTATGAGAGGTCCTAGTCCAGCCCTGTGGAGGCTCCATAGGTCTAAATTGCATGAGTTCCTACTAGTTTGGTTTCAACCATCTTTAACTCCAGTTCCAGGGGATCCTGTGCCCTCTTTGGCCTCTGTGGAAACTGCATGGACCTAGTATACATACATACATTCATTCATGCCAACACTCATATAGATAAAGTGATTTTATTTAAATCTCAGTTTTATGCCAGACATTTTAATCTAGGAATTTTCTTTTAGACCAACTGTGTCCCACAATACCTTATGTACTCAGGAAAAGCAAACAAAACACCTAGTGAACAAATCAGTTGCTATTGTACTGAGTAATTTTTATAAGTGCTGGCAGTGTTTTCTACCTTTCTCACCTTCAGTTTTTCCCGTATGAAAGGGAATATTGTGACTTCATCTGATTTGACTAATCTCTGATGTTTTATTCTTGAGGCTTTTCTTTTCATTCTCTGTAACAAATAGAAGTACAATAGAAGTATGGCATTATGTGTGTGTATATATACATATATATGATGCATATACACATATACATATGATCTAGTATTATTTTCATTTTTATTTCAATATCCTCATGCCATTCATATTCTAATACTTGGATCATCATAATATGCATGTTTTTATTTACTTCCTGTACTTTTTTTTTGGAAAATTTTATCTTTTGGAATTGACTCCTTAGAACCATGAATGACAGTGTAAAACCAAGATGGGGAGGAGAGAAGGAAAGCTTGCTGCATCCCGTGGTGTTAAATGTTAGTAACAGGAAGCATGGGAACAGAGTGCCCCTTCATCATTAACATGCAGTTTGCTGCCTAATGGCGTGTTTGCTTGTGTATGAGCTACACACAAAGAGCTTAATATTTAGAGTATGAATCTTTTGGAGAATGATTTAAGAACCAGGAAATCTGTCTTTCTTAGACCGTTGCATCAGGAAGTTGGGAGGATATGCCCATCGCTCACACCTCTTCTGTCTTCTATCAAGTTCAGTGTATACCCCTCTGACTTAAGCAATTGGCCTTTCTCTCTCCCTGTGTCTCTGTCTCTCTTTACTTCTCAGAGAGAAAGGATTCAAGGAATATTCTCTTATTTTCTTGGGGATAAAATGACCTGTATTCTCTGGTTTGTGCCAATGTGCCAAGTGACTCGAGTTTTATAAAATTTACTCATTTCTTAAAGTTTCATAAAAATGCATGTTGTATGTTTAGTATCATCTTCCCCTCACCCCAAGAGCAGGAACTGATGTAAAGGAGGATACTTTGAGTATGATGTCCCTTCCCTCTAAGCAGTAAGGGAACAGAGGAACAAGGACATGATGTGTAATTTGTAGTTTGGGGCAGACTAGTCCGCACAGCTTTCAGGAACTACAGTCCCCAAACAGTACATTAACTTGCCTGCTTTTGTCTTTGTTCTTTAGACCAAATTATCTTTATGTTTTCAAGATTTGGCTTTGGATATCTTTGGCTATTTAATTATTTTCCATGTTATTATCCATGTGTAGAGAAAACTTGTTATAAAAATACATTTTCTTCATATTCAGTGTAATTGCTTCATTTTACCATATTTTTTTTACTTTGTTCTTGTGGAAATATTTGGTTCTCTTTTAAGGCAAATATCATCTGTTTTAGCATTTCCCTTATCCTGGCTCAAGGCAGAGGATGCTATATAGAATATCATTTGGGTAGAATGAGTCACAAAGAGAAGAGAGAAGAACATAAGGCAGTTAACATTATTATAGCATGAATCTTAAAAGATCTTATTAATAAAAACAAACCCGGAGACAGGTATTGGTGTGACAGCTGAAAGATCAGAGACACAGAATAAGCCACAGCCACCTCACCTTGCCAGTTCCTCAGCTGATCTTGTTTCCTCAAACTAAAAGCTTCTGAGTCCTCACCCGAGTTGATCTCAGCTGAACTGCTGCTAAAACCTAAAAACTTAAAAGGATCTAGTTCCCGGTCCTCACTCCTTATATATACCTTTCTGCTTCCTGACATAACTTCCTAGGATTAGAGGCTTGTGTCACCATGCCTCGCTTTTCCCAGTGTGGCTTTGAACTCACAGAGATCCAGACCAATCTCTGCCTCCTGAATGCTAGGTTAAAGGCGTGTGCTACCACTGCCTAAACCTATGTTGAATGTAGTAGCTGTTCTGTTCTCTGACCCCCAGATAAGTTTATTAGGGTGCACAATATATCAACCACACATTGTTCTCTTGACATGTACATACGGTTTTGACATTATGTCTCATTATTCAATAGCAGAAAAGGAGGAGGGAGAAATGTAGTGCTTAGGTACCATCAGATTACCTTGCTTGGTACTGTAACATCAATAGATTTCAGAGGGAAAGTATGCTTTTGAGTCATTCTTCAATGTGGGGAACATCATTAATGTTCTGTTTTGAAAAATTTCTTTGAAAAAGCAACTTAGATCAAACAGATTTGATAAGCTTGGGTTTGTTAGCTAAATATAAAGATCTTGTTTTAGGAGTAGGTTCTAATTGTCAGTTATTAAAAATCTTCTTTTGCTAGTCAGCAGGCTGGAAGGGATGTATATGACCTGAGCAAGGGCTGATTTTTCTCATGTGATACCATCTGGGATACCTCTATAGCTTTTGGGGGTGGAACTATTGCCTTAAGTCTTAGCTACAGATGACCTCTAGTTCAGTAGGGAAACAAATTCATATAAAGAACACAGAAAATTTACTGACAAAGTTTCTGCACTTACCCCCATGGGCTACTCACACGCTGTGGCTTGCTCCGTGTCTTGTGTTCATTCAGCTAGCTGCACATCCCTGTCTCCACAGTATCACTGTGGGTTGTCTTGTCTTTTGAGTTCCCTAGAGGAGATGTAGTAGTGGTTTGACTCGCTTAATTTCCGAGTCATGCAGAGGATATTACATAGATAAACATTACACTAAATCGTGTAGGCCTGCCACAAAACATGAAGGTCATTTGGGGATTAAATAATTTCCAGAGGCAAAAAAAAATATGGTAAGTGCTTTTTGCATTCAGTTGACTCTTTGTACTGTTTTTAATTCTCTAATTGTGCTTTTATATGCTAGATTACTTTTGACTGAGTCCTTTAAGTGTGTGTGTGTGTGTGTGTGTGTGTGTGTGTGTGTGTGTGTGTGACAACCTTTATGTCCCCTTTGGGGCACTTTAATGCTATTTAGCCATTATTGATCCCTATTCCTTTTGATGAGTCAAAAGATGTGCAATTACACATTCACTTACATCTTCCAAGATAATGATAGCATAAAATAATCTCTTGGAATCTGCAAAAGAGACTATGTTCATTCACCATTGGGAGTCCTTGATCTGCTGTCAGCCAAGTTCTCCAGGAAGTTAAATGGAAAGATCAACTCCTGAGGGGACTTAATTAGGGTTCCAAAAGTTTAAAGATAAAATTATGTTTAAAATGACCCAAAGCATTGGGGTTGTAGTTAAGTAATATGATATGTGCAAGATCCTGTCATGGATCCTCATGGTCAAAAACACGCAGAGACACACACAACAGTAATAAAATAAAACAAAAGACCCTAACATACCATTATCTTGAAGTCAAATAAAGATATAATCTTATACCTATCTATTAAAGAAATACGTTTTCCAGAATTGAGTAAAGGAAAGCACATGCAAATTAGATGGAAATTATGACTACCACCATGTGTGACAATGCATGGTTTTAGATAAATTATTTTGACAAAGCAGACAGTGAGGGCACATCAATGATTCCTGCTTAGCTCTACCAGTGGTCATACTCAGTGGACAGTTGCACACAGTGGTTAGGGCCAGGAATATCATCTTAAACCTGTTCCCCAATTACCAGTTTAGATTAAGGTTACTTAGGTTTTCTGGGCCTCAGTTTCCTCATCAGGAAGAAGTGAGATAATAACTTAAAATATCACTGATATTGAAATTTGTATGCACATAGAATAAACATTCAATATTGATGATATTGATAAGAGAATTCTGTTTGGCATTCAAGTGACTCACCAAAGATAGCATCCTAGATGTTACTCAGAAAGTGGCTACTCCTGTTAATTTCTTTGTTGGCAGAATCCACTTCATACCCCAGAACTATAAACCGAAACTACCTGGTGCTCAATTTCCATCACATCCATGGTTTGGGCTTGCAGTTTTATCTTCACCAGTGAAGGTAAAAGGAATTTGCTAGGAGGAAGCTGGGTGAAAGAGGTTTCCTTTCTCTAATGGCTTGGATCCTCAAAGGCACATATATGACAGGTTTGGTCTCAGCCTTTGTTTCTGCAGAAAGTGGGATAGCCTTTAAGGGATGGGGCTTAGTTGGAAGGATGGCAGATCAAGGTTTTTGTCTCTGAAGGGAGTATTGAGATGTGGGCTCCTTCGCTCTTTTTACTTCCTGGTTACCATGAGGTAAACAGCTTTGTTCCACCATGAATTCATTGCCATGATCGTATTCCTTGCCACTGGCCTCACAACAGTGAGACCAACTGACCATGGAATGAAACCTTGGAACCTATGAGCAGAACCAAATTTGTCTGCATTACAGTAATTACTTTGGGCATTTTGTCAGAGAAATGGAAATCTAGTCAGCTCTGTAACTAAAAACCAATAAAACAACAAAAGGAAAATGTATTATGGAATACTAAAGGCCCTGTTTTAATCTGCTGGGTGTGGTGAAATCTAAGAGTGAGGAAGTGTTGTGGCTGCCTGCAGATATGAAAATACAGAGTACAGAGGGTTGGCCTTGTTGGAGAGGACAAGCAGTCATCACTTGGGTCTGATGTCATTGGCATGCTCAGTTACTTCTGGAATTCCACCAACTCTGGGCCTCCTTCTATAAGAAATAACAAAATCTCCTTTGGGTGGATTGTAGGGATCTGGCTTTTGTGCTAAAGGTGATCTCTTGGATATTGTGGCTAGCTCAGAACTCCAAACCTGATGTACTGATTCGTAAACTCTTTCCCTTTCCAGTAAAGAGCACATCCAAGCTAATGCTTAAGGATCCCCAAGAGGAGCCAAAGTCTGTCTCCCAGTTCTGATATTCTGTGCACTCCTACCCAAAGCTATAGGTAAACCTGAGTTTTCTGCCAAAGCTTTCTGGACTTCAAAGTCTCTATGCTGCCATATTCAGGCTCCTTTTCCTTAAAATATAGTGTCTCTATCCTTTCATCTCTGACCATATTACATGCATTCAGGGAATGCCTCCTCTTCTATAGGTTCATCACTGATGACATCTCTTTTGCTTGCTTTCTGAAAGGTATGGGTGTGTTTTGCTGCATTTTCAACTTTTTTCTCTTCTGGTTTCCAGGTTGTGAGTCTCTAGGGACTGGTACCAATCCTCTTTCCCCTCCTGCTTCTTCACAGTACATTTTTTTGTTCCCGGCTTTTAGCAAGCCTCACGGAATGTTGATTGAGTTAAATGTGCAAAATTTTCAAGCTGAATGTTCTTTCTTCTGAACAAAGCTCTTACGTTCCTGAAATTACATAAGTCCTCATTCTTGAATTTCCTATCCCTTTAGGATTCAGAAAAGATCAATGACATCATTAAACTTCTATTCATTATTTTATGCCCATAGATTTTTATCAGGTCAGATTCTCAAAGGATTCACAACTCCCCCAACGAATAAAAATGTCTAAGTTGAAGAGTTGGATAAATACTTGCTGAACCAAAGACACAATCTGGAACATGCATATTTCAAAGGAAGGCAGTATGGTTAGTTTGCTTCTTTTTACTAAATTTGGAGTACAAAGAAAGTAATCCAAACCAGAACACCTATTTTTTATCTAGCCGTTCAAACTCCAGATCTCTTGAGACTCTTTATAGCTCTTTGTCCCTGTATTGGCTTCAGTCTTGCATCCACCCAAATGTTCTGTAGCAAGCTGTTAGAGTAAGCAGATAGATAGCCTTTTTAGCTAGATGACAAAGAAACCTCTAGGCCTACTAGAAGCTGATGAGGGAGAGGGAGCTCACTAACTTCAATCTTGTCCCAGCCTGCTGTCATCTTCAGTTAGGCCTGTTCCTGCTCACTAGAGGCAGACAATGGCCCACCTCAGGAGACAGAGATTATGAGCATTAGCTTCACTGAGCTCTGTAAGTTCTCCTCAGGTACCACAATTACAGAAACACCTGCCTATCCAAGCCTGAATTATGTTACGTTATAGACTAAGATCCTGCCATCATCTGCATTATTCAGATATTGAGCTACTGAGCACTGGGAAAGAGACTTCAGGATCTTATGGCACAGATTGCTCACTCTTTAGGAGCCTGAGACACAGTTCATTTCCCTTGAGATTAGTTTCCTTAGTTGGATCCATAGAGAAAGAGGGAAAAAAAGGAATACAGATTATTGGCAATTGAAAAAAATAGGTATATCCCCATTTTCTTTTCTAATGTTTTTATATTTTATTAATTTTTAATAAATATTGTACTAGTTCTTTCAGAATTTAATACAACTCATTTTGATTGTATTTGCCATTCTATCCCCAACTCTTCCAAGATCCACCCCTGTTTTTCCATCCCTCCAACTTTGTCGTCTTTCCCCTCCACCCCCACCATCATGGCCAGTGTATGCTTCCCAGGTTTTTAGATATATGGCCTTCCACTGGCATGTAGTTGGCTTATCATGGGCTATACTCTTAGAGAAAACTGCCCCTCTCCCAGCAGCCCACAACTGTCAATAGCTTCTTTGCTAGGGGTGAAACTTTATGCTCATCTCCCCTCTCCATGTTGAGTTTTTGGTCTAGCTTAGGTTTGGACACATTTTGTGCATGCTGTTCCAACTGCTGGGAGTTCACATGTGCAAGGGTCCTGTGTTGTTGGTTTTTCTTTACTCTTTACTCTTTGGGGCCTACCACCCAACTCCCAAATAAATACACAGAGTCTTGTTTCTAGCCAGCTTTTCTTAACTTAAATAATCCCATCTACTTTTTACCTCTGGGTTTTTACTTTCTCTATTCTATATACCTTTCTTTACTTCTTACTTCATGGCTTGCTATGTAGCTGGGTGACTGGCTCCTGATTTTGTCTTCTCCTTCTTCTTTCCTTGATCCTCAATCTTCACTTCCCAGGTTTCTCCTATTTATTTTCTCTGCCTGCCATTCCCGCCTATCCTTTCTCCTGCCTCGCTGTTGGCTGTTCAGTGCCTTATTAGACCATCAGTTGTTTTAGACAGGCAAAGTAACGCAGCTTCACAGAGTTAAACAAATGCAACATAAAAGAATGCAACACAACTTTGCATCATTAAACAAATGTTCCACAGCAGAAAAATAATGTAACACATCTTCAACTATTATTCCACAATAGTTCTGCTATGTCTAATAGACACTGTTGCCTTGTAGCTGAGACCACCTCTGACTACTACACTGTTTCTACCCAGTCTTCCACAATGACCCCAGGGCAGTTACAGGAGGGGGTGTAGGACATATGTTCCATTTAGTGTTGAGCATTGCACAGTGGGTGTAGAGGCAGAAAGTAAGAGATGGTAGTGTGTCCCCATTTTCTAAGATTTTCCCCCTGATGAAGGCACATCAAGGTTAGTGGCCAAGTCAAATGTCATGATAAATACATGACATACTCATAGCATTCTATTTTCTCCAGTAGGGTTAAATTGCTTATTTTATGCTTATGGAAAACTATTTCTTTCCTTGATAAAAGAAGCAGAAAATTCCAGTGCTGCTGTTTAGACAGTGAACAATGAATTTTCATCCTCTGCTCTATAGCACTTAGATGTTGCCAACACATGCCAGACAGAACTGCTTTCCCAGGAAGTTGATCTGAGGGCTCCATAAATGCTCGGAGTTTTGTTTCTAAATTATGTTTTATGGTAACAATGAAAAAATACTGTCATATTCAAAACTGTTATGTGTATTAACCAACAATGTTTCCAAATTAATTAATTTTAAGCAAACTCAGAAAGAACATTTGTCCAGCTATGTTGGTACAAAAGGTATTTAACTGGCTTTTACTAATTTACAGTGGACCTGTCTGTTTAGTCATTTATATACTAGTGTCTCTATTTATATCTACAAAAGCTTTGTTTTGTAATACAAAGTAGAAAAGGGTTGAAGCTTTGAGGGAGTGAGGTGGTATTTTTCTGTCCCAAAGTCCTCAGTGATAATTTCTCACCTTTATCCGCAAGAGTGAGTGGTCAGCATTGATGGAATTATTCAATAAGGAGTATGGAAGGCTCTGGACAAAGGGCTGCACTGGGGTCCCAATCTGACTTTATCTCTACACTAAGCAGAAAATCTTTGCTCATTTCCTTAAACATATCACCCTTTCCCATACAGACTGCTAAGGAATGGATGACTGCCACACAACAGCTCAGTACGTGGGTGCTATATTTTCTTTAAGTATGAACAAAGTAAGGTTTTGTAAGGCAAGAAAGAAAGAAAGAAAGAAAGAAAGAAAGAAAGAAAGAAAGAAAGAAAGAAAGAAAGAAAGGAAGGAAGGAAGGAAGGAAGGAAGGAAGGAAGGAAGGAAG
>CABHPQ010173444.1:23066-49949 GCA_902168405.1 Peromyscus aztecus
TTAGGAAGGACACTTCTGATATGCTACTGTGGAAAGTTCCAGATATGACTTCATGCTGAGAATGTAGATATTTTGTTAAGTGGAGGTTATCAGCCCACAATTATTTGGATTATTATTATTATATAGTTTGAATAGTCATAGATATTTGAAAATATCATGTGATTCAGAGTGGAACATAAGAAAGTTGTCATCTGGATTATTATTTACTATTTTAATCAGGGGTATTTGGGCAACTATACAATGAAATCAAGATTTAGTAATAAATAGGAAGCTTATAGACATTATTTTATATAGGTGTATGCTTGTCAAAATAGCCTTCATAGAGGCTGGGGAGATGGTCACATCAGTAATGTTCTGGTTGTTTAAGCATGAGGACCTGAGTTTTGATTCCCAACACCCACGACAAAACAAGGTGTAGTGGCTTGCATCTGTAACCTCATCACATGGAAGCAGAGATAAGCACATCACTGGAGGTCATTGTCCAGTCAATCCAGCAGAATCAGTGAGTTCCAGCTTTAGTGAGAAACCCTATCTCAAAATATTAGGTAGAAAGTGATAGAGCAAGGAACCTGATATTGCATATTTGCGGGTAAAACCTCCTCTCTCATGCACAGACATCTACATGAACACATGCATATAACACACACAGACACACACATAACTGACAAATCCTTGCTTCCACTGAATTTATAGTTAAGTATAAATTAAGTATATAAAAAAAATTTTCCGAGACAGAGTTTCTCTGTGTAGCTTTGTGCCTTTCCTGGAACTTGCTTTGTAGACCAGGCTGGCCTTGAACTCACAGAGATCCACCTGCCTCTGCCTCCCGAGTGCTGGGATTAAAGGCGTGCACCACCAACCGCCTGGCGACTAATAAAATCTATACATGAAAATTATTTATGGAGTGAAAATAAATGATCAGTCATATATTATTTAAATAAGTTTTACCACAGTTTTGTTGATTTCTTTAACATTTGAAAATATAAAAGCTGTAAGATGATATAGTACCAGGATAGGCAGACAATTAGGTTTTTCAGCTTATCCTTACTTTGGAGCAGTGATTTGGGCTGTGACCCCTTTAATACGTGAGAATGTTATTAAATAGCACTACTAATCAGAAGAGAGCAATAACTCACCAATAAACAATTTAACAGCTCCTACATAGTATCGCATCAGTTAACTGTCCAGGAGTGAGGTGATGAGTAATGCATACACCCAAAGGCGAGAATGAAGGGAAGAGAGACCTCAGATAATCGATTGAACACATCACTGAAGGCTGGGAGTTCACCTTTCCTTCTAGCTCTGGTTCTAAAAACAAAAGGTTAGATTGGTTTGAACAGCTATGCTGCGAAACATTAGAAAGGACGCCTCTCCTGTGCAGTGTTGATAAACTGCTGGACCGTATCACTGGCGTTTTCAGTTTTCTTAGCCCAGCAAGAGGAAGCAGAGAATAGATTTCCACTTTTGTGCCTGCCTGCCCTGGGAAACTCTTAAACAATCACCGTGTGTGTGGGCGGGCTGGCTCACACCATTTCACACTGGGTTAAAGGGCTCCTACTCCTGAGCACCTCTGAAGTCCCTTGTCACATCAATGGGAGATATGGCCCCTAACCATCTGAACTTCATTATTTAGTTTATTGCTACATTGTGTCATAAGAGCAACTACCTAGAAATACTTTCTGCCCATACCCCCATTTTCTTGGTAGGGAATTTATAGACCTATTTGGCAAAATCACAGTGAGGTGGAGTTGCAACATCATTCTCTGTCTTCAAACAAACAGCCACCCTGCTGCCACTGATCAGCATTCCTGGGTTGGCTGTGATTGAAATTTAGCACTTAGAGTGACTTAATTGGCACAAGGATCTGTTAAGCATATGCCCCACCACAGGCATGCCATCTGATGTACCCATAGGGTGCCCCACACCTCACACATGCTCATGTCTTGCTGAAGAAGGGAGTTTTGAAGAGATCATTGATGGCAGCTCATACTGTGGGTTGGGAGAGAGCAGCCTTAGAGGACAGGTCTGCAGGGATCTCTGTTGGTCTTCTGGGTAATATAGCTCTCCATTTCCTAGAAAGGAGTCCTACTTGGCTTTCTGTGAAGTGTTAAGGATCATTGATGCTCCTGTCTTCTAAATGAGGCACTGTGCCAGTAACCTGGAATTTGGAAGGATTTAGCACGCTTGGGCAGCCACTGCCTCAGAATTCAAGGTTAGAACATTGTGTGCTTGCTGTGGCTATAATTGATCCCAAGGCCTTCAGAGAAAATCCAGGACATTGATGTGAATGGATTTTTGCTGAGTTCTAGGGCTAGGTCATGCATACCAACCTGAACAGAACAATGAATAGGTCCAAAACATTCCTCCCTCTTGTCCAAAGAGTGAACAGGCAGAGGAAGAGCAGGTGCCCTGGGGCTTGGGTACTCCATGAAATCAGGTGGAACCTGTTCATGATTACAGATACCAGTGATGCTCGCTCTCATCTCCATGTGCTGTGATGGCCAACCCTGCCAGGAGCCCAGGAGCACTGAAAAGCAAGGCTCAGGTCTCTGAAACTCCCTTTTTTTTTTTTTTTGTACTGTTTGGATCACAGACCTCAAGCTTCACTGTCCTGTTTGGGTTCTCCTCTGGCATGAGGGAAAATTCTGGATGATCAATTAATGTTTCCTGCATTCTGAACAAATGAACTAAATAGTTCAATTTCCTCTAAGTGAGGCTGGAAACAGGTAACAAACCAAAGGGACCTTTGCTGTAAAGCGAAGGGGCATTTGTTTGGGGTACATTCTTTCCCAGAACCTGTTCCTAGTTTGGAGGCCTCTCCATACCCAACTTTATAAGTCTCAGGGATCATGTGTTCCAGAACTGCTCCGTTACAGTTACAGTGCCATTGCCTTGCCCATCTGTGGTGTAGTAGCTCCTATCTGACTGTGAAGTCAGAAGAAATAATCAAACTCGCAAAGAAAGGCATGGAGCTAATGCTGAGGATACCCATGCTAATTTATGTGTAATTTGTACTTATGATCCATTTTTACTCTTCACAGTAATGGTTCCCAGGAGTTAGCATCTTGCTCTCTACTGCCACTATCAGATGGGCACACTGAGGTTCAGGAATCAAGGATGGTGGACCATGTGGCCCAGCTATGGGAGGTGGGAACTTTACCACTGACATTTCCTGAATATTTACTCAGGGGATAACTTGAAGTGTACATGTGTGACAGTTTTGTAAGCTCCCTGGAAAACATTAAGTCCACCAGGGCAAGACATACGTGGACAAAACAGGCATGTATGGGACAAAACTGGCTGTGGGGTGGCACTGAGAAAAGTGGACAGGGAAGCTGGCCAGAGAAGATCAGTACCAGGCTGCCAGCCCTTTGCAACAGAAAAGCAGTAACAATTTATTCAATTATGTTAAGCGCCCATTAAAGGAATCCTAAGCCCTCCCTTGGGCCATTTCAGTTCTAAGAGATTGTAATTGTTTGAGACTAACCATGATTTCTTCTTCTGCCTTCAGGTGATTCTCATTTTGACAAAACTGTATGACTATAACCTTGGGAGCATCACTGAGAGCTCACTTTGGAGGTACGTAGATAAATTAGGCCATAATTACTATGTTGTTTAAGCCTGGTGTCTGCTAGTGCTGTCTCTTAAAGTCTCATTTCCTGGTGGGAAGGTTTCTGGTTATATGCATGCTTTTCTTTCTTTTCATTCTGTTTCCTTTAGAGATGCAATGGACTTTGTCTATTGACAGGCAGGAGAAATGCCTTCTTTTCCTGGTCAATGAGACTGTTGTGTTCTGCTCTTCCTGAGGTGCTAATGTATTTTGAATTCCATAGTTCTCACTGATCTGGGAGCTCATGAAAAGACAGGGATTGGGCTTCCTGTTGTAGAAGGCCTTACCTCACTCAGCCTCTAAATCTACAGGAAGCAGCCTCCCCTCAGGTGCAAGATTTTCACAGGTTGCTGTCCATGGTCCTGCACTCCCTAGCAGCACACAAGTGGGCACACAGACATTTGTTATGCATATACACCTTTATCTCAGGGCTGCATGTTGTACTTTATACACATACAAATTGTGTGAAAAAAATACTGTGTCAAATGAATGTATTGAAATCTTTTAGGGGAAGAATATCTCATGAACAAAGATGTTTTGGGGGTGTTATCAGTCTGAATTAAAAAAAAAAAAACAAATCCTCAGTAACCCAATACAGTCTATTTTACTGTTTATTTATTTATTTTTTTAAGAGTACCTTTTTCTTGTTAATCTAAATTCTGCCCTTCTCACCAGCCTATTTCAGATGGCCATGCCCCCAGCAGCCTCTGGAATCCAGGAGAGCACTGTCTCTGAATGGTTATTGCCATCTCATCTAGTAATCCCAGAGAGACGATGGACGGAGCTTTGTCTAGATGCAGTCCAGTGGTGGGCCAGGGTTAGTGTTCAGCAGTGCACCGAAAGCATGGGCATTTGGGTTGGTGACTTGCTAATCATGAAGTTCTTTAGCACATTAAGTGCCCAGTGCCTAGTGCATTATTTAAACTCAGTAAACCTTGATCAGAATGTTCATGACTCAGTAAGTTTATGTCTCCTGACAGTTTTTTCTAGTGTATGTGCATTCACAATAATAAAAGTCCATACCATGCATCTGTCATAAACAGTGCAGACTGTACATTAGACAATTAAGAGACATGTAGCCTTTTCTCAGAGAGGCAGAGGGCATTAGCAGACAAAGGCTTACCTACACTGTGGAAAATACACAGAGCTACACAGGAGAAGGTGCTAATAGAGCACTAAAATCCAATACCAGCATGCTTCTTTTTCTCTGATGAGATATATTAAGAGTGTGTTTTCCAATGTTAGGGAGGGAGGTTAATGCAATAAAAATGACACTCACCATCACAGTGCTGGAGAGGCAGAGACAGGAGCATTACTGGAGCTTGGTAGCCACCCAGACTAGCCAAATAAGTCAACTCCAGGTACAGTGAAAAACTATCTTAAAAAATAAGGTGGAGAGTGATCAAGGATGCATCCAGTAAGTTGACCTCTGTTGTCCACACAGCACAGGCATACATGTGCCTGTTCATCCCCTACCACACACAGAATCAAATACATACACACACATAAACTAATAATTAATATATATGTAATATTATATAGACGGGTAGAATTTTTTAAGTACTGAGATACTTATCAGCATATTTTTCTTCTTCAAAAAAACTAAGCAATTGAGAAATGTCCAACAACCAGATCCAAAACCTCTGTTGAGCCTTATTGTTTGAAGATCAAAAGAGTCAGTGTCAGATGCCCTCTGGGTATTGGAGTAGGTGGGGGCCAAGAGGCAGTTGACCTTGTACTGATGTCCTTAGGACTTACAGCTCTTTGGATCTATGAGACAGGGATGACAAGCTACTATTGTACCCAATTAATGAGATTTACTCCCTGTTTGGGCTGCTATCGATTGCTCCTTAATCCTACAGCAAGTTGCTGATTTTGTTTTGTGTTGTGTCGCTGTTCACTCTGGGAGTCAAACTGAGAGGGACTGGGTGATCTGACACAGAACAATTAACTGCTCCTGAATACCAACTCTAACTGATAGTGGATTAAGCTTTGAGACTTCTGGGGAGAGCTGGTTTTACCATTTGAAGCAAGATAAGCTTAAAGGTTTAGATAAATAAAAATGTCAAATCAAGATACAATATCTCCAAGAAGAAATATATTCATCTTTCCCCTCTCTTGTCCAGGGTAATCAGCACTCAGCTGAGAGAGGCTTAGCTGGTGAGGAATCCCTAGGCAGTTCTGAAGGAGATGCCGGCACGTGCTTTTAAAGGCACACACACCAGCAGTGCCTTTGTCTGTAACATGAATTTCTAAGTGGTCTTATTAAATAAAAACTCAGGGGAGCCAGATATGGGGGTGAATTCTGAAAGATCAGAGAAGCAGAACAAGCCACAGCCAACCTCACCTCGACAATTCCTCAGCTGATCTTGCTTCCTCAAACTGGAAGCCTCTGAGTCCTCATCCAGAATGGATCTCAGCTGAACTGCTGCTAAAAGCCTAAAAGCTAAAAAGGCTCTAGTTCCTGGTTTTCATGCCTTATATACCTTTCTGATTCCTGCCATCACTTTCTGGGATTAAAGGTATGTGCCACCATTGCCTGGCTCATTTTCCAGTGTGGCCTTGAACTCACAGAGATCCATTGGATCTCTGCCTCCAGAATGCTAGGATTAAAGGCGTATGCTACCATTGCCTAATCTCTATCTTTAATACAGCTGTTCTGTTCTCTGACCCCCAGATAAGTTTATTGGGGTGCATAATATATCAACATTTCTCCTTTTTTTTGTTTAAAATAAAAAAGTTATAGCTAATATAAGAAAAAGTACATACAATAAGTATATACAATATATACAGTCAAGAATTACATTAACAATGTCTAGTCCATTAACATTTGACAGGCTCAGGCAAAAAAAAAAACAAAAAACAAAAAAAAAAAACAAGTAGTTCCTTTTTAAAAGTAGATTCAATAATTGACCTTTTTATCTTATCATATCCATATTCTCTCTTTTTTCTTTTCTGAGTAGATTCAAAAATCTACCTTTTATCGTATCATTTCTATATCTTCCCTTTTTTCTTTTCAGAGTAGATTATTGAATCTACCCTTTTATCCTATTATTTCTATATCTTTTTTTTCAGAGTAGATTCAATAATCTACCTCTTATCTATATCCTCTTTTTTCTTTTTCTGCTTCTTTTTTAAAACAAGAACCCTGAATCTAATCTCCTTTGTTTAGCTTTTATTTTGAGCATTAATAGTTAACAACTTGTAATCAACCATCGTAAATAATGACAATATCCATAATTCTTTAAATGACCAAAAACTACCCACCCCATCTCTTGGGAATGTGGGCATCATTTTCTTAAAATTACTTCTTGATGTCTGGGGGTGAAGGCATCTTTAGGGGATCCTGAAAAAAAATTTTGGGTTTAATTGTCAAGTTCTCAGAGAGTTTGTTATATCATTTGTCCAATATCCGCATAATGGGAAAGTGCAGGACTTGTCTCAAGTCCTTGTTTGAGTAGTCTGTGAATCTGAATCATCTTAGTTAACCATCTCAAAATTGTCCTGAGCAGTTTGTAATACAAAGCCAATCTTTGGGTGGTGTTAATCAGCTTAATGGATTTATCATAGTCCATGTTGAATCCTTGTTGTGGGAATCCCATCCTCCTCTTTTTGCAGATTATAAAGTCGCTGTTAGGCATCGTCATGGTTCCCTGCAGAATTTTTTTTTTTTTTACTTTTTTTTATTTTTATTGGGAAAAAAGGGGGAAATGTGGTGATATTTTATTTGTATGTTAATAAATAATGTTTGCCTGGAGATCAAAGGAAATAGCAAGCCATTTTAAATAAACACTAAAGTCAGGCAGTAGTAGCACACTCCCTTAATCCTATCACTTAGCAGGCAGGGTCTCTGTGTGTTCAAGGCCACACTAGGGAATACAGCCAAGCGTGGTGACACAAGCCTTTAATCCCAGTACCAACCATAGAGACCTGGAGGTCTGTACAAACAGACAGAAAGTGACAGAGCTAGGTAAGAAGAGTAGGTAAGGTGGCTGGGCTAAGAGAGGCCAGTGAGAGGGCAGAACAGGAAGGCAATAAAAGCCTGGATAGACAGGAAGTCAAGTCCTGGCATTTGGAAGCTGCAGAGCTGGTGAGGTAGGTTGGCTGGTGGCTTTCACTATTTCCCTGATCTAAGGCTTTTACGCCTATATTTGGCTCCATGCTTTTTATTTGATAAGACCATTTAGAAATTCGTCTACATTTGTCAGAGAGGTTTACTGTTGAGGGTGACTGGTCAAAATCGTTGTGTCCCAAATCCCACCACTTGGATGGCAAGATCTTTCCTCTCCCCACTCCAGAAGCTCCAGGGAGCAGCAAAGAGTGCCTTGGGTCAGATTGTTAACTTGGTGCGTTGAAGATTATTTTCCATAAAACCCAGTTTGTACTCAGATGTAACTAAAAGGCTATGAAATGGAAGTACATATTCTGAAAATGATGTGTGAAAATGGGAATCTCCCATAGTATCACACACACAATGATATAGTTTGTTTCTGTGTTTGCTGCCATGTACCACCGCTGTCCCGAAGGCCTGCAGGCTGCCATCGCACACATGTTCTCTATCACTATCCATTGCATTCAGGATTCATCTGAGTTTTCTAACTTCTACTTTTCAGGCTGTATCTGTATCACATGGCAGTAGTTTTGGTTTCCAGACTTCCATATTTATTTTATTAAGACTAAATTGCTAATTTTCTAAATCAAGGAAGTAGTATATGTTTGTTATAATGAGCCAGCCAATGCAGCAATGTCTGAAAACAATTTTCAATACTTGTTCACTTTCCACACAGGTCTAGGTTTCTTGAGATTGGTGTTATTAACAGTTACTGATGATTTTGTTCAATGTTTAGGGCCCAATTTAAGTGTTAATCTATATACTCAACTAGGAGTAATTTCCTGTGTGCTTGCTTGTTTAAAATGCAGGAGTACTCTATTTACTCAACTCTGGCAGCCTATTTTGTTTCACTTGAGAGTGAATCAGGGGTATGTATCCAAAGTAATGCATTTAAAAATAATTCTCAGTTATATGTACCCCAATATGTGGAATACACATATTGAATTAAACTAACTCAAGAAGTGTCTTCCAAAGAGCAGGAAATGTTCTCTGTATTTATTCTTGAACCAACCCTATAAAATCAGCCCTCTTAGTATCTCCAGTTTCCACAGGAGAGAAGTGAAACATAGGGAAAATAAAGAGCTTGTTCAGTGACTGTGTGATTGTACAGAGATGGCACTCCTCAGTCTGTTTTCTTAATGTGCATGCACCTGGCTCTTGTTTATCTTTCTGATGTCTCTGTAGTGTCATTAGTCAATATTAGATATGATGTATAGTACTTTAGAAACATATTTGTAGACCTGTCCTTATATTTTAATAGCTTGATCTCTGTAAAGTACCAAGGAGTTCTCAAAATGCCATCACTATTCTAAAACCTGCATTATAATGCAAGTAAGTATCTGAACTACATTCCAAGAAGGTTGGAATAATATATTCAGTAACAATAATTGAATGCAAAGCTCTTTAGGATTTCACTAGGATTAAATGGTCTCAATACTTGTTTTCCCCACTGTTTTTCTCTGAGTATATTCTAATGAATATGATATAGATTATCTTCACAATTTTTGGTCTGACTCTCTTGTAGACAGCCCTTCTGATCATACAAAGATACTTGCCTCTTCTTCGTTAATGCCGTGCTGCATCATGGGTCTTTGTCTTCTAATTGTTGATCGATGTTTGCTTACTTCATTCAGTTAAACAAACAAATACCCACTTCTTTACACCAGGCACCATACTCAATAGTCAGTGGAAATAAACCTTCTTTCCAGAAATTTGAAATCTGATGAAAAGCAGCAACTCTGTGTAGATGGAAGTGTGATGAGTTCAAGATAAAGCTGTGCACAAGATATTATGTTTGTCTGTTTCCACTCGAATTTAGAGAAGCAGACTGTGGTCATGCATGACAGTGTGTATATAAAATGTCTCCACAGGCTCAGGTGATGAAGGATTGCTCCAGCTAGTGCTGGTACTAAGAGACACTTGCATCATGCAGACAATGGGTTAATCCTTTGAAAGAGTCAAAGCAGAATGAACTATGAGGAGATGGCACCTAGTTGAGTAGAGACGTCACTGATGACATGTCCTTGAAGGTTGTTATATATTGTCCCTGTTTCCTTTTCCTCTCTCCCTGATCCCTGGGCACTGCAAAGAGAGCAGCTCTGTTTCACCACATACTCTTTGCCATGATGTCCTAAAAGTAATGCAGTCAGCTAAGCATGGACTCAAATATCTGAAATCATGAAGCAAAGTAAATCCTTCAGTTAAATTGTTTATCTAGATATTTGTCAGAGAGACTTAATGGTGAATAATATCATGTTTTAGTTTCCTCTTTGTTACCCTCCCCACAAAAAGAAAATGACCATACTAAGTATCAATGAACTCTGTTTTTTCTTTTTTGTTTGTTTTTGTTTTGAAATAGTATATTAAGAAATGGCTTAGATAAAGAGCTATTAGGGGAGTGAGGGTGAGTTTTCTTTTAGGGTGTGATCCCTGGTAGATTAATCATGCTCTAGTAGATGACCCCTCATTTATGTGGCGCTAGGCAGCAAATTGAACTAAGTGGGTTTTTAAATGTAAAAAGGGCTTGGGAAGTGGGATGGGAGGAGGATCTGGGAAGAGCTATAGGAAGTTGTAGGATGTGAGATAAGTATGCCCAAGTGTATTATATATATATAATGTATACATATGAACTCACAGGGACAGTGACAGTAGCCACAAGGACCTACACAGGTTTAAACCACACACAATCACAGAACTGGGCAGGGGAAGTGAACACAAAATTCTAACCCTAACACATAAGCTATTTGCAATAGATACCTGCTGGGACAGTAAAATTCAGTTTTCTCCAACTGAGTGACACTAGGTATGTCAGCCATTCTCCAGTCACCAACACAAAACAGACTCTGCATTCCTCTTGTGTGCATTTTGTCTTGTCTTGTCTCAGTGGTTTTTTTGTATCATTGATTTTATTTTTCTAGACAAGGTTTATCTGTGTATCATTCCTGGCTATCCTGGAACTCACTTTGTAGACTAGGCTGGCCTTGAACTCACAGAAATCCTTCTGCCTCTGCCTCCTGAGTGCTGGGATTAAAGGTGTGCTGCTATCAGCCTCGCTCATTGATTATTTTTTTTTGTAATTTATGTTGATTTTTTTTTGAGGGAAGGGGTGAGAGAGAGAGAGAGAGAGAGAGAGAGAGAGAGAGAGAGAGAGAACATAAAGTTGGGTGGATAGGGAAATAAGGAGGATCTGGAAGGAGTTGGAGAAATGTAAAGAATATGATGAAAATGTACTTATTTACTTTTTCTTTCTTTTCTTTTTGAGATAGGATCTCTCTATGTAGCCTTGGTTGTCTTCAACTCACTGTTTAGATCAGGTTGGCCTCTAACTCGAAGAGATCTGCCTGCCGCTGCCTCCTAGGTGCTGGGATTAAAGTGTGTGCTACCACAACCATACCATTTATTTTTGTTTTTGTTTTTTAAATAAAAAATTAAAATATACAAGTGTGTGAAATTCTCAAAAACTTGTAAAAAATATATTAAAGAAAATAGAAGGAATGGTTTAGGCTTATTAAAATCCAGGTTTGTATTTTAGAATTATTTATATTCTAAAATTTTTACATTCTAAAATTTAAAGTAATGTGTTGTTAATCCCAGCACTCGGGAGGCAGAGGCAGGTGGATCTCTGTGAGTTTGAGGCCAGCCTGGGCTACCAAGTGAGCTCCAGGAAAGGTGCAAAGCTACACAGAGAAATCCTGTCTCGAAAAACCAAAAAAAAAAAAAAAAAAAAGTAATGTCTTGTATATAAGAAAAACAGTTTTGAAGACAATGCAACATGATCTTGTGAAATTCAAATATGTTTCACTCCAAGAAGAAGAACATACCCAGATCCAAGTGTGAAGATCCCAGGTTCGTATAGAGGATGTGGTCACATGTAGCTTCATAGCCCTTAGGGCTCAGAGAACTGTAACATGAATCTTAAAACATCTTAATAGAAAACACTCAGAAGCCAGGTATTGGGGTGAATTCTGAAAGATCAGAGAAGCAGAACAAGCTACAGCCAACCTCACCTTGACAACTCCTCAGCCAATTCTGTTTCCACGAATCCTCAGACTGAAAGCTTCTGAGTCCTCACACGAATAGATCTCAGCTGAACTGCTACTAAAAGCCTAGACTTAAAAGCCTCTAGTTTCTGGTCCTCATGTCTTATATACCTTTCTGCTTCCTGCCATCACTTCGTGGGATTAAAGGCATGTGTCTTTTCCAAGCAAGATAGGAGATCTCAAGTGCTAGGATTAAAGGTGTGTGTCACATTGTCTGGCTGTTTCCAGTGTGCCCTTGAACTCACAGAGATCCATCTGGATCTCTGCCTCCAGAATGCTAGGATTAAAGGCATGTGCTACCATTGCCTAACCTCTATGTTTAATATAGTGGCTGTTTCACACTGTGTGGTTAAATCTTAAGTCCATGGAGTCCTTGAGATATAGATTACCACCCTCCATCCCTTTGTAGACAAATGGGCATGCATCCTCCTAGGCTCTCAGAGGCTTTTCTCCTCATGGCACGACTCCTTTGTCTGATTATGTCAAATCTTGAACTTAATATGAATTGGAAATCAAATATGGAAATGAATATATAATAAAATATGAATATATAATATATATTATAAAATGAATATATGTATATAAGATTGAGGCACAAAAGATATCAAGAGTACTGGGGCATGATTTATTAACTTGTAGGAAAATTGAGTCTAATTATTTGTCAAGAATAATTTTTTTCTCAGATTTTAACATGAATACCAGCTTATTGTTAAAGGCCATTTTGCATTGGCTAAGAGCGAGTCCTCGATTCTACCATAGCCTTTTGCTGCTTTCATGTACTATACACCACAGTTTGTAATGATCTTATCATTTTCTGTTGTCTGATAACACCATTAAAATATTTCCTGGTACAAGAAATGTTGTTCGTCCCTTCTGGGAGCCAAGAAATGTGTTTAACAAATGAAATTTCAAGTGAGATTTAGCAAATTAATTGAATATACAAATAAATGCATACTTAGATCCATGCTAAATGGTATTACCCAGATGTGAATAACCTGGTCATTTCCTGTAAGCTTTTCACAATCTGAGTGAAATGAGTGAGCAACCACTCTCTTGCTTTGCCTTAGAAAATCACATAACTGAACACCCATGAGATTCCTATTGGGACCCAGGTGGAAACAAGAAGGCAAAATCTCTGTGAAGAGCTATGTGCCAAATGCAAAACACAGTGTTGGTTTGAGGCCAAGTCAAAGATTGGAGTGGGAGCAAGTGTGATTTTCAGCATTGAATCAATATTCAAGAGTAGTTATCTCTCTATACCCTATTGCAAAGATCACTTTGCAGCTTTTCAGATGGTAAGACATAATGGCTCGCATTCAGATACACTCTAGTCTGATGGCAATAAGGGACGTTTATTCAAAAGAATTGAGTTTACAGGCTGCTAGTTCTTCAGTTTAATTTTTACATTTCAAAGTATGTTGCAGAAAGGTTAGAAATTGGAAATGGAAATTGCTTTACCTACTTGAGTTTCCTGCATACTCCTGCAAATAAAATCTAAACAGTAAACCTCCTGAAATGATCACTACACTGATGAGTCCTTTGAAATGGCATAATCTGTGCATACCGAGGCTGTGTGAATAGAACTAGAGATCCAATCTTAATACTACCCCTACTTGTCCAACCTCAGGAAAGTTGTCTTACACTTAGAACCTTGAATTCCTCATTTATAAGAAAAATATTGTACTAGATCAGTGATCCTCAGCCTTCTTATGCTGTGACCCTTTAATATAGTTCCTCATGCTGTAGTGACCTCCCAACCATGAAATTACTTTTATTGCAACACCATAACTGTAATTTTCCTACTGTTATGAATCATAATGTAAATATGCAGCATATATGATATGTGAACTCAAAAAGGGTTGAGACTCACAGGTTGAGAACTACTGTACTAGATGAACTTGGATTAGATAAACTGATTTTCAACCTAACTCCAACATTCCAAATGTGTAATTGTTACCAAAGGTATGCCTTCTTCACAACACATGCCCTGGTATATTTTGCAGTGTCAATGGAAAAAGCATGAGTGTTCCTACTTCTTTAGAATTTCACATTACATGCACCAAACATGATATGTTAAGAGATGATTGAAGGATACTGAGGCAGGTAAACTGACCCACTGTGGCTTTGTAGGTCAAAGCACGCCTTTTCAGAGCCAGCATACTGATAAACAGTAGAGCTGTCTCCACTAAATTAGCTTATCTCTTTGAACCATGAATTCCAAATAATATACTGGAAATAATAATTTCACTACTCAGGTTATAGCTGTTAAAATGTGTCAGAAACATGATAATTTATTCAAGATAGAAACAACCAAAATGTGAGACCTCTGATTGTAGAGGTAAAGAGGAGTAAACACCAGCTGCCATCCTTTGAAAAGCCTCTGCGAGCCTCAGTTTCACTTGTAAATAGACATTACAGAAAATTTTTCCTCACTTCAAGCTGTTACAGATCTCTGGTATGTGTGTAGGGTCAACATGCTGTAAGTTGTAAAGACGGCCTCAGATATTAGTTATCATTAGAAGGACAGAGAGTATATATGCTTGGTAGTTTATTCTATTGTAGCTACAGTGGGGCCCATCAATGTCTGTTTCAGTGTCCCTGTAAATCACTGGAATTTAGGATCCCTGAGAATGTTTAGCTTGCAATTTCTTTGCTAAGTATAATCAGAGCAAAGAATAGTGCCGATCATATAATGGTACTCAATAACTCACTTTAATGAATCAACACATTAATAACCCGTTTTTTTATCTTATCTGCTCATCTATTGATCATATACCTGACAGTAGGCTAAGGATATTTTTATACTCAGTGGCCTTCCATCCTGGATACAATAGAATCACCTGAGTATCATTTTAAAACAGTATGTGTATGTGACCCTGCCAAAAACAAACCAACTCAGATCTTTTAGATTAAGCCAAGTGATACAGATAGTTTACAAGCAACACTTGTGATGTTAATACGCAAAAGACACAGAAAACCAATGAACATTTGTCCACTCTTTTCGTGGTGTTTGTTCACCTTAGCTGCCCACTAATATGGCTGATAGTTTGCATCTAGGCATCCAAATTCCCATGAACATCTTCTACTATCTTGCCATTTGCCATGACTAGGACATTCTACATTAACAAGGCTGTCAATTTATTACTCACAATAAGAGTCTAATTTCTTTTGTATCTACTCCTAAAACATAAATGTGCTGTCCATGTAAATCATAAACTTAGATTCCTTTGTGGTGATAGAATCAAGATAGATAAAAAATTACTAATGAAAAAGATTTTAGAAGCTCTAGTTTAGACTGTTTCAGTCACAACTCTCTGTACTCAGGCCATGGCATCTGGAGTGTAGAGGCAGTAGCTAAACAGTAGCTTGAATTGGTGACTAATAATGATGAATTTCCTTTGTGATACTATTGTAACAAACCTGTTAAAATGCCACTACTATTAGGAGAGAGCTCATCTTGAAAAAGGACTCATGATCCACAGAGAATGTAGAAGACAGGCTTATTTTTGTCTGTTAAGAGTGGCCTTAGAGGAAAGTATTGGCTGGATCTCTTGGAACGGTGCTGCTTTATTTTTCTTGAATTGTTATATTTTCATTGCTCTTTAGTCCCTGAGGTGACACTTTTTCAAAGGAAGCAGCCCATGTGGTAGGGAGTAGACATTCACACAAACAGTGGGAACTGGGGACAAAGGTGACCGTCTAAAGCAAGAGCATGCAACTCAAGACTCTAGTAATATGCTGGGGTGGCAGTAGTGCTGGAAAGTACTAAAGGTGAGGGGTTTAGGTGCCAAATGCATGGCATCAGGAGAGCTATCAGCAGACAGAAGTGAATCTGCTTCACTCAACATAATGCTTTCTCAGTCAGTCTGTCATATGTCATCATATTATATCATATCATATCATATCATATCATATCATATCATATATCATCTATCTATCTATCTATCTGTCATCTATCATCTATCTGTCTATCTCTTCCTTTCTTCCTATTCTTCTCCCCTCTATTTCTTTCTCCTCATCCTTAAACCTTAGGGGATTCTCTCCAGATATTTCAAAGAACATCATACAGTTTTCAAAATAATAACAAACTTTTAGAATATAGTAATATGATATTATGTCTTTATCAATGAAGATAAAGGTAGATGAAATTTCATGCTCTATGAATCAGGGACCTAATGGCTGCTGATCTGTTTGACACATCATTTCAGTATGAGATTACTCCCAGTGTATAACTGTCAGATAGCCAGCCCTGTGATTTTTAGGGACTGCTGGAAAGAGGTCTTGTGAGCATTCCTGTAGCTTGGGAAGAATCCAACCCCTCCCCATTCTTTCCTATCTTACTGGCAAATAGGACCAGAATTTATAGTGTGTTTATCTTCTATCAACTGTCCCTTTGTCATCTTGCTCTTACCTTAGGTTGTAGACCTGTTTTTAAAGTAATCGATGTTAGTTAATAAATAGGATGGCAAACAGGAGAAAACTATCAGTTAGGAGCTCATTTTGATGGACTGTACTGTCTACAAAAAATTTACTGGGGCAGAGTGTGACATACACAGCTCCCCCCCCCCAAAAAAAGCCTTATCCTTATTCTTTAGCCAAAATCATTCTTGAAAGTTTCCATTATTCACAATGTACTATCCATGAAAACAGCAGGAGGCTGTCCCATGATAATGCTTCTGAACTAGTGACTATTTGGTTCAGGAGTTAAAAACAAGCAAACATCTGTATTTGTGCACTTGGGAAGATCCCCAACTTTGAGAGAAAGAGCTTTACACTGGAGGCCAGTATGATGAAGCAGAGTTTTCTGCCCTCATTCTCCATTCTTCCACATTCTTCTCAGTGCATTCTGAGTCCTTGCTCTTGCAGCTGCTTTCTGATCCATCAAATTGAATATATTTCATTACTTGCTTGTCTTGTTGTTCCTGTAAACCCCATGATGGTAAGACAAGGTTGCTTTGTATGTTCCTAGCCTTGTGGAGTGCCTGGCACATTAAACGGGCTCATTAAAATTAATTAAAAGAATGAAGGAATCAGTGAGTGAATAAGGAGCTAAAGACATATTTCTAGAATTTTCTAAATGGAATCTAAGTAAACCACTTCAATATTATTGACTCAGGAAGTTCTACTAAGGGAATAAAATGAAGAACAAGGACTTTCATACTTATTTTCAACATTAAGGAAGGGGGCATCCTGGGTCTATGACCCAGGATTTCATTCCACAGCATGTGGGTTTTTTAGATTCATATGCACATTGTATTTATGCAATTTCTGCATCAACTCAGCTCAGTCCTGGTTCTACAACAGTTGTACCTTAGAAAAGTCTAATTGCAAATGGCACTGAGGTCTGTTAAAATGATCTTATATCTGAGTGTCAGACTCCTTCCCTTCTTGCTTGCAGAAGGCTTTTGAGCAAATGTGGCTTCAGCAGAACACTATGCTTCCTAAACTTTTGATGGAAATTTTACTAGAAGACTTGCTTGACAAGCTGCATGATTAAAAAAAATAACTGTTCCCTGATTCCTAAGTGCCACAGCGCCTTCCCAGATTCTAGTAAGGAATAAATAAAGAAAAACATGAAACACGATGCACCCAGTTCAAACACATGAATCTGTAAAATGCTTTATGTAATGAAAAGACAGTAAGTTATGATGAGATACACAAGCACACACACACACACACACACACACACACACACACACACACCAGCTTCTGTGTGTCCCTTGTTGCAGAAGGAGATGAGGCTAGCAGAAGCCCCTGCACAGAATTTGTATTCAGATATACAGTGGCTCTGCCACTTATCTGCAGGGTAAGCAGATGACTGTTTGCTCTACGCATAATGACTCTGTGAGGAGTGACCTTTCCTGGTGATTTTCTAACCAATTAGTCTGAACCCTTTAATTAATTAATTTCCTTAAGCAGAAGAGTTCCTCCCACCCCTTCTCCCTTAGCAATCATTCATTTTACACTATCCTCAAAATTATTAGCTTGGGAATTTTAATGACCCTGCACCATTTATTTTCATCTTCCTTGCTGCCATCTCAGCAAGTGACTACTAAGATCTACACTCTGTGTGTGTGTGTGTGTGTGTGTGTGTGTGTGTGTGTGTGTGTGTGTGTGTGTGTGTCTGTCTGTCTGTCTGTCTGCCTGTCTGTCTGTGTGTGACACAGGCACACACAGGCATGGATGCACATGCCCTCAGAACTCTGTGTGGCCATTTATTTGTTCTAGGGACCTTACTGACTACTCTAAAATTCAGACAAGAGCAACAGTCTAGGTGACAAAGTTTGATTTTCCACCAGGCTACTAAAGCAAATGATGGCAGATGGACCAGAAAGTCTGCAGTCTAGACTTTTTTTGGGGTGGGGGTGATCTGCTTTTCCTCAAGCTGACTTGGACTCTATTGTGTCTCAGTGTGACTTCATTAATAGGGAGCAGGGGAGGGGATGAGACTATGTCATTTTCTTTTATATAGCAAGGCCATTTTAATGGGGGACTATAAACATAAGCCTTATTTCTGTCTGTCTGTCTTCCCTATTGTTCCTCTTCCTGTTTGTTTCTGTTCTCAAACTCCAGGGCTCAATTTACTTCCTTTTCATATCTTTCATCCTGTGATTTGAAATTCTCTACTAACTCTACAGGGAGACCCTGTAATATATAATGGCAAAGAGAGAGGAGAATGAGCAATGCAAGTTTCTAAGGATTTTAGAAATCATTTGTTCTGGAAAAATTCATTTTCTTCAGACCTCCTAGTACAATCCCTACGAATTCCCTCCTGCAAGGCTCAAACACCCTTTTATATGAGCATTTCTTAATCCGGGAAGCATATTATGGAGACAAAGTGACACAGAGGGAGCCATTGACTTACCTTAAGTGTGCCATTCTTATGTGATCATTAATTAACATGTATCCTTATTAGTATATTTTCCTGTCATGCTTTAATGAATGCAACTCAATTTAAAAAATAATAGGGGTGCGGAGAGATGTGTAAGTACACTTGCCATCATTTCTAAGGACCTGTGTTCCATCCCCAGGACTCATAGAAGAAGGAAAGAAACAAATCCACCAACTTGTCCTCGACCCTCCACACTGCACCTTGGCATATACAACCCCCTTCCACATGGAAATAAATACAATAAAATACTAAAAGAATCTTTGAAAAATTCTTTCTTCTTTATGTATATATGTTTTGAAATTATATAAAAATTCTAACATTTGTAGTGTATATTGTTTATATATTCATATAGAAGGTAGTATAAATTAAGTTTAAAATTTCATCCATGTATATTAATATATACATATACAAATATAACTCTGAGGAAAGAGAATTAATGGATTTCCATGCACCAGTTCTAATGTGTGGGAAATCAGTTATGGTCTAGATAGGATCATGTGCCTGACCAGTATTTCCTATCTAGGCACTTGGTTCCAGAGAACTCTGGCTACAACTTAAGGCATTTGTTTTTTCTCTTTATGCTCCTCTCATAGTAGCTAGGTGGATAGAATATGTTATGATTGAAATAAGCAATTGTCATTGTCTCTTATGTGTATATGTATGTATGTATGTATGTATGTATGTATATATTGTATGTATATATATGTGTATGTATGTATGTGTGTGTGTAAGTTAGTGTAATCCTTTAGAAATTTAGGAGGAAAAACTGCTGTGATTTGATACCCTCCATCTAATAACATCATAATCTTTAAATCCATTAACAATTCTCTTTTGGTAGTTTTAACACCATTGTATCTGTGCCCATGTATCTCTCTGAAATGAGATTTTGTACTCTATTTTCTGTTCTGATTTTTTTCTTAATGTTTTACTATATTAATGTTTACCATATGACATTTTAAGATGATGACTATTTTTTAACTAGAAAAATAGCAATTTCATGTGGCATTGTCTACTAATGGGAAATGTTCTTTCTACGGAAATTTTAGGACTAGAGTGATGGTTCAGAGCAATGGCTGCTTCTCCAAAGGATCTGAGTTTGATTTCCAGCATTTTCATGGTGGCTCACAACCCTTATATAACTCCAGTTCCAGTAGACTGAATGCCCTCTTCTGGCCTCGGAGGGCACCAGGCATGCCCACTGTATACAGACATACATGCACGGAAAATATCTATACACAAAAATAAAATAAATTAAAATAAAATAAATCTTTTTGCCTGGTGATGGTGTCACACACCTTTAATCCTAGCACTCAGGAAGTAGCAACAGGCAGATCTTTGTGAGTTCCAGGGCAGCCTGGTCTACAGAGCAAGTTCCAGGACAGCCAGGGCTACACAGATAAACCCTGTCTCAGAAAACAAACAAACAAACAAACAAAAATCTTTAAAAAAAATAGTAAAATATAACATTTTTGTCAGTTTCCTTCTCAAAGGACATCTTATTTAATTGTCATAGTTACCCACTCATGAAATTGCTTTGCATAATCCTATTTTTCAGATGAGACACTTGAGGCTCAGGGATTTAAGATGTCTATCTCAGTATTCAGTTTATCTGGGAAGGAAATGAAGAGACAATCTAGTATCAGAACTTGCTCTCCCTGGCTCAGGTCTTATTTTCCAAGAACACACACAGAATCACTTAAACCACAAATATTATTAATATCTTCATAATAGCTTATTTTATAGATTTATTTTATTTTTATGCTAATAATCTTAACCAAATGCCTGAAACCTATGTTATTTCTATGTTCCATTAACATTAAGGATGTTGTGATGAACATGACCTTGAAGAAACAAATTCTTGATCTTTTTGAGCTTAGACAACGTATCTACTCATGTTTTGCAATGATAGTCTTACCCAATATAAATCTTGTATTTTAGCCAATAGAAAATTATCTTTTCAAGTATTTCTTTAATTTCAAAGTGCTTTTTTCTATTTTAGAGCAATTTAAATAGAAGATTCATTGCAAGGTATTTGTATAATGTATTTTTTTGTGTTTTGATATATTGAACATGCATAGTTTTTCAGGATAGACCTGTGTTCAAGTGTCTGATAAACCTACTTCTCCTTTCTATAAAGAAAATTTAAACAAAATCACTGGCTTCAATTCTTCTTGAAATTAACCTTCCCTCTAATGTTGCCTGCAGACATAGAGGGCAATTGTTTCTTTCTTTTATGTTGTTTTGTTTACAAGGGATAATTTCATCATGAAAATGCAGAAGTAGACTTCTAGCAATTATATATGAAATTTTCCATGAAAAATTCAACTTCTATTATTTATCTAAATGTAAAGGGAAAACTAATTATCTGATCTGCACCATTCTCACTTCTTTCAGGTGACTTGCTGAGTGGAAAGAACAAGGAGGGGTGAAACACTTCCTTAGGGTTCGAGAGACCCTCACTTTGTTCTGGCATCTACTGGGTGTATGCCAGTAAGCATTCTGAAAACTGTCCTGAAGGGACACTTATACCCTCCATATTTTAGCTACTGTCAGAGTAAGTAGCAGCCAGTGAAATCTGTGTCATAGTAAGTAGGAGCCAGAAAAACCTGAGTGGAAAGTATCTACTGCAAAGATGACAAATGAAGTGTATCATTTATCTCATCCATGAAGCCCAACATCTAGAACAGGGGCTTTCCGTTTTGGACTGTGCTCAGACACTGGTGTTGTTATGAGGTAGAGCCTAGAGTGGTTCTGGGAATGACAGTCTAAAACTGCTCTGACCCAATGCAGGGGTGAGATGCTGTATGGGAAGGGTCCATTATGCTCTGCAGACAATATATACAATGTACCCAGAATTGTAGGTCCCTACCTCCTCCAAATAAGCATTATCACCAGATTTTGATATTTCAATCTGTAAGGATTAAATTACAAAATTATATTTCAGTTTATAATGTGTGGTAAATAAGGTAGATTATAAGGAAAATATAGTCAAAATAATTTCAAAATGAATGTGTTCTATAAAATAAGTGTGTATCTTTAGTATAAACTCATTTTGAGTGAGAAAAATTGATTTTAACTTTGTGTGTAAGAAAATATATGAAGCATATTAAAAACAGAACAAAAGTATAAGAAAATTTACTTAGTTACTGAAGTTGTGCAAAATGAAAGAAAAATCTACATTTTTAAAATATAAAAGCCAATAAATAAATATCTACAAAGAAGAGAGAAGTCAATTCCTGTGTTTCTCATACTTCTAGTCGTATCCTTGACATCTGCAAAAATACACAGAAAAGATGTTGGGCAATGATTTTGACAATGTCTTTCCTTGTATACTGTCTATCCCTGGTGCTTTCCCTCCATACCTTCAGGGATAATTCCTTCCTAAAGTATGTTAGATAAATAGGTAAAGATATAGGGTCTTCATAATATGGTCAAATGTCAATTTTTCATTTCTTTTCCCTTTATTGTTTCCATCTTTTGTTGTTTTATCATAGCC
The DNA here is from genome assembly GCA_902168405.1 of Peromyscus aztecus. Classification (NCBI taxonomy): domain Eukaryota; kingdom Metazoa; phylum Chordata; class Mammalia; order Rodentia; family Cricetidae; genus Peromyscus; species Peromyscus aztecus. Next base: position 45,216 of record CABHPQ010173444.1, read on the forward strand.
AATAGACTCAGGCATGTCTTTCCATCATTGAGCATTTCATCAGATTCTTATTTCTCACTAAGGGAAATTATCTTTGTGGTACCTAATTGTTAACTTGACATCTAGAAGGCAAACCTCCAGGTATGCCTGTGAGGAACTGTGTAGATTTAGATTGTTCTCCAAAATTTTTCTGTGAGGGACCTTCTTAACTGCATTAGTTGATATGGAAAGGCCTGTCTTAACTGTGGTCTGGACCATTCCCTTAGTGGGAGATCTTGGACTCCATAAAATGGGGAAGGGAAGCTGAGAACCACTGTATGGACATTAATTCATGGCTCTCTGCTCTTTACTCTGGATGTCACAGGATTCATTCTTCCAAACTTCTGATGCTGTAACTTCCCTCCATGAAGGACTATAGCCTAGAATTGTGAGTCAAGTGAATGCCTTTCCCCATAATTTGCTTCTGTCATGGTATTGTCTCACAGCAACAGAAAAAGAAACCGTAACCATAATTAAAAGGTAGATGTTGCTGCTGTAAGTCTTTGTCTCCACAAAGAGAAGACAAGCGGAAGATGAGAGAAAGTACTGCATCAAAGACATACTTGACAAATGACTCTCATCCAAAACACACAAACGCTGTTAGAACTCAGTAATAGGAAAGCAGATTTCTTTAAATAAGGGTGGGGACAAGAAAAGATAATTTTTCTAAGAGGATGAATACATGGCAAATCCGAATGTGAAAAATGTTCAGGATTATATTCCATGAAGGTATTATAATTAAGCAATAATGATATACAACTAATACTCACCATACCAGCTAGTCTCTAAAATGCAACTAATACCAAATGCTGGCAAGACAGTGGAGCAGTGATTGTTTGCGTTCATCTTTGATGGTGATGCAGAATGGTACAGCAAATTGCAAGGCATTTTGGCAGTTTCATTCAGAGTTAAACATATCCTTATGATAAGATACAGCAGTCATGCTGCCTGGAATTTACCCAGTGAATTCAGAATGTGTGCCCACAGTAAAACCTGCTCAAGAATGTGAGTAGCAGTGTTATTTATAGTTGCGAAATTTGGATGCAACCAAGATGTCCTTTAGTAGATAAGAGGATAAACAAACTTTAGCATATCCACACAGTGGGATACTGTTCAACTAAAAAGCATTGAGCTATGAAGCCAAAACAGACCTGGAGAAGGTTTAAGTGCATGTTACTAAGCAAAGGAAATCAATGTGAAAGGACTGTATAATGCGTGATATGATGTGTGCCACACAACAAATCAGAGAGAAAGCCACTATTATCATGGGCAGAAGGAACAAAGGAATGTACATCACACAGAGTCTTTCTAGGAGTGAAACAATTCTGTAAGATACCAACACAATGTGCATACACCTCACTAGACATTTGAAGAAGCCTCTACAACATATAACACCAAGACATAGAAACATACTCTTTAGGTTCAGGGGATAGTGGTATGTCAATGTATGCTCCCCAGTTCGAAAACTACTCCAGGGCAGATGTTGAGAGTAGTGAGGTTGAGAGGAGCTACTGGAAATAGATGGGAACTCTGACCCTCTGTTTAGTCTTGCTGTGAGCCTAAAGATGTACTAAAAAATAATAAAGCCTTTGAATAATTATATTTGATGTTCTCAGTAATTTGACTCTGGTCAACCGTTGGTTTGTTGTCATTGCTTATTGTGTTCTGTTCTGATTGTAAACTTTGCAGAGGAGGATGAAGGATGTATGCAGAGTACAAAGCCTACCATGTTGAAGCTAAACAGTCTTATCTTTTTTTTTTTTTTTTCATATGGCTCTGGTGGTCCCTGGTGCTGTAGGGGATGGTTGTCGAGGGGGTGGGGATGGGAGGAGGTTACTGCCTGGTCTCTGGAATTGCACTGGCTGGGGGCTAGGCAGTCTTATCTTTTACATTCTTAATGAGGCAATTCTGTACTTTTCTACTATGTTGAACTTCTGAATTAGGACTCGTTGGTGGTCATATGTTTAGCATATGCCATTGGCAAGTCATAACTTGGTCCTTGGCCCAAAATTAAAGTGTCCAAAAGAACTTACCCATTTCATTCTTTCTTAAGCCTTAATGTAAGCTTTGTTTGCTGCCTCAGAAAATCGTGTCTACCCAATAAGACTGTCCATTTACAAGTGGCATTTTCAGATTCTTGACCTTTTAATATATTTCTTAGTGTTTCCTCCTTTTGGGATTTGGAAAGTTCAGCAGATCTGAGGGGATTTCTCAACTCAGTATGAGACATAGCACACAGGAAAGCAATTTCTTAGATTTCCCTTGTGGGAGTAAGGTGCTCAAATTGTATGAGAAGGGACCCTAGAGATACCTTTCTGGAAACCCAGGTAATGCAAGAAAGAAATAAGCATTGTGTGGGTTGAATTTGTAATGGGTAAGGAATGGGTCTCATCTGACTTACCTGGAAACCAGGACAGGTAACATTATTATTCACAAAAGGTTCCTGGTTTCTTAGAGTTTCCACTCAGTCCTCATAGATTATTTTTATTGAGGCCTCTGCTATGGTTGAATAGGAGATATCCCCAAAGGCTCAGGTGTTGAAGGTTTAATACTACACTGGTTTTCAGAGACAGTTGGGTCACAAATGAGCTCATTTCATGAATCCACTGGTATGTTCAGGTTGAATGAACTATTAGGGACACAGAATAAACCTCTGAAAGAATGAGTTAAAATAAATAATTACTCCCTTTAAGTTATCTGTGTTGTTTTAATGTGGCAATGGAAAACAAACTAACATGTCTGCCTGCCAATGCAGCAGAGCAGGGAGACAGATGCCTGCTATAGGGCTTGTACATTGGAGCTCAGTGAAGATCACTGGTAGTTTTTCTTCCTCTCAGTGCTGACTTGCTCAAGGAAGGCAGGGAAGGGAAGAGGGCAAGGAGTCAAGGCTGTTTCCTTTCTCCATCATATGGAGCTTTGAAGAAATCTTCCTGTTACAGTGATCCAAGTGAGGAGTTGGATATCAATCCTGTATTCCCTCAAATTTAGATATATAATGTCCAGAATTTAACTGGACTGAATTTTGGCTGAGGCAAGTGAAGTGATTTACACCTCAGGGTCTTATTCTTGTAGGAAATCTAACAGGAGAAGCAAACACTGAGTTACTTCCTAGGTAACAGGTCAGGAAGGAAACTGGGGCTGGTGTGTTGCAGCTGGGGAAATGAGAGCATGGAATACAATTCTGCTGGGGTTCTCTCTGGTCTGATACTGAAGATGTCTCAAGAACCCCTGAAAGAGGGTATGACCAGGTGCTAAGAACAGAGTGGTAAAAATCACCCACTTCATAGAAAGGGTACTCATCCCCTACCCTCTTTCCCTCCTGCCTTCCTGGAGCCAGACAGCATGGGAATGTGAGAAACTCATTAGAATCAAGACCTTATACTCTGTTCATAATGCCCATGTCAGCCTAACTAGGTTGGGGAATTCAGGAACAGAGCAGGTAGAGAAGGTAGAGTTAAGAAGCAAGCCTGATGAATTTAATACAGTCAAATACAGGCTGTTTGTTATTATCTTCAATGGGACATTTATTTCCTGAATTAAGACAGTCCATGTGATTTAAAGTGACTGTGGGACTATCTATTACATAAGATTAAACAGAAAGTCAGAGACCTGCCAGAAATTATACACAGAAGCAAGGGAAGATTGCTCCTAAAGAACACACTTTTAAGGAAGACAGAAACAAAGACCAAGTTTCAAGCTACCACTCATGCTTGTCCATCACAGTGGTTACAGATGTGGGTGTGAATGCACTGTGGCTTCCTGTAGCTAAGGCTCCCTGTCTGCTTCTGTCTTCCAGTGGTCATTGTTCTCTTTCATAACAGGGTCATTGGGGGTAATTATAGGGTAAGAGTAAAGCTCTTTGGGGGAAAGCAATCATGTAGCCTTGAAAGAGGGAGGAGAATTTGCTAACTACCCAGAAAACTTTTCTAATATAATGAAAAGTATGTAGGGTGGGAATGTAAAGCCATGATAGACACAATTACACCTGAATGCTATATAATTTATCTTTTAAATCGAATGCTTTTGAGAGTGTGCCATGTGAATAGTCACATAGACATAACAAGACTGAGGAGTTGAGATTGGCTTAAATAAACCAGGAAACCAGGGTGGTTAGTCTCTCTTTCCATGGCCAGCAATTTTTGATCTGTTCAAGAAATGTGGCTCGTGTGTGTGTGTGTGTGTGTGTGTGTGTGTGTGTGTGTTGGCTTAGTATGCATGCAGGTGCCTGTGCACACATAGGTGCACACAACACACACACACACACACACACACACACACACACACACACACACACATACACACACAGAGTTCCTGGACAAATGTCACTGTAGACCCAATAGACCATACTGAAAGTTAAGAGAGAAAAATGGACCACCAATGGCAGCTAAGGGAACAAGGGGTGCAGTATTAGGTGTGATTTTTGTTAGCAGTTGGTAAAATGTAGGGAGGAGTGAGGTATAAAAATTTTAAATCCGAAAACTTGAATCTAAATAAATGAGATTTCATAAATATTTTATTTTTCTCAATTGAAAAAGACAAAATATCCCATCAATATCTCTTTGTAAAGACTGTTTAAGTACCTCCATCTCTAGATAATGATTCTTCTGCTGAAGAGTTACATCATTTGTTTTGTACTTCATTGACTCCTGTGCTCTTTCACTGACCCCTGTGTTCTCTCTCTCTCTCTCTCTCTCTCTCTCTCTCTCTCTCTCTCTC
>CABHPQ010173445.1:2889-33601 GCA_902168405.1 Peromyscus aztecus
AACCCAAAGAACCAGAGCCAATCAGCCTTGTCTCCTGACTTGCTTCCTAGTCTACACTGAAATAGTCACACGCTCTACCACTGAGCTACAGTTTCAGCTCCTAATATTTATTTACTAATGTGTCATTATTCACACTGGTGATACTTTAACGTTCTTTAAGCGGTGGGCCCTTTAAGTAGATTTAATTAATTTTGTTCTCAGATGACATCATACTTATCCTGATGGAGCTGGTTACTTATGAAAATAAACTAAGATATTTGAAACTGTGCAGTCACTGGGGTTAGGGGGTGTAGTTAAGAAGGGAATTCCAGGATGTGGACAGAGAGGCTAAAACAAAGAGCACTGTGGGATTGGACTCAAACAAGAAGTTGCCTTTCTCATCCAGCATCCATCACAGGAGCATACAAATCTATAGCAATAATGATGCAGACACCGGTAATCACAGGTATTCTGAAGAGGGAAGTTGCTGCTTCAGACAATAAGATAAACATTGGCAGCCACAGGCCCTCATTTGTGCAGAAATCTAATTGTAGCAATAAGCAACAATGACATGTTTTGTAGAATGTATGAAAGGACAGAAATGTTCTATGAAATCAACTTATGAGAATACTTGTTAAAATTTGATGTTTAATTTTGGGTAGATAATCCATGATATGTTAATATAAAAATGTGAGGATTTCAGTGTAGAGGAGAAAAAGAAAACTAAGGGCAAGAGAAAAAGGCTGGACCCTGGGAAAGAGGCTAAGGTGAATATTTTCAAACTCCACTTTGCTGGAGCCCTTTGCCTGCTGCTGTTCACTGTTGAGGAATACTGGCATTAATGTCCCTCTCCTGGACACATACGTGACATGAGTAATCTGCAACACAGGTTTGGTGTCTTCTTTAGTGTTTGAATCTTTAATAAAATATAGATTCCATGATATGTTTCTGCAGCTTATATGTCAATATTTATTCAGTGAAGGAATAAATTAATCTTCTACCATAAAAGTATGTTATTTAGGCAGGATAATGGCTCCAGACATTTTTCCTGTTGCTTTCATAAACATCTCCTCCAGATCCCACTAAACCTAACCCTCACATTTCCCCCCATTTCCCACAGGATTCTGTTCTCTGATAGACTTGATATGGATTATTTTAAGGTCAGTTTCAGCTCTAAACTTCTACAATTTGTGTTTCTTAAGTTCCTGGAAAATACAATATTAACATTACAACAGGAAGAGCAATCAGGCTGCTAGAGTAGACAGCAGTTAATAGACACAGACCTTTGAGTCACTAACAGAACAGGAGCCAGGAGGCCGAAAAGTTGAGATATTTGTCTGTAGTAAAGTATCATGCATGCTTTCCTGTACTTTAAATGAAGATAAAAATAAACGAACATTATTATACTAGTAAAAATCAAGCTATGTTTTTATTTCATTTAACACACACTATGTGGTGTGTGTGTGTGTGTGTGTGTGTGTGTGTGTGTGTGTGTGTGCTGTACATGTGGAGGTCAGAGGTCAACCTTGGGTGTTATTCTTCCCGAGCCATCTACCTTTACTCACTTGGCCGTCTTGCAGGCCCCTAAACCGTATTTGTAGAAACACGAACTCACTCAGCAAACGACTTCACTGCCGTCCTCTCGTGTGCTGGGAACGATTCTCCTGACCTCCACAATACAGATTTTCTAGAGGCATTTTCTCAATGTGGGTCAGATTTGGTCACACCATGAGTAGGAGATTGAAACCAAAGAGACTGGCTTGTTTCTTTCCTGGAAAAGGGAGTCTGTGTGGCTTTGGGGGCAGTTTTATTGCCAAACAGATCAGGCCTATCAAGCCTGACCATAATCTGAGTTGTTTTTAGATCTTTGTTTTCCACACTCACATCCTCTTCATTTCCAAGCATCGTGGATGTGATGTTCAGACAACCTTTTAATTTGTCTTCGCATCCAATGAAATTGTTGGAGAGTTATGCAGAATGAATTTTTGTGACCAAATGCTATGCTCTTTCTACCCAGGCCGCCCTTAAAACCCTTCCTAATGCTTTTCTTTCTATAAATATTTCCCCATAATCACGGGGATCGCAGCATTTACATCTCTCTGGGGTAAGAGAGAGCAACCCCAAACCCACTTCTGCTTGTTCAAAACTGAGGTATTCAAAATAATAATTACAATACTGACAAGTTCACATGTTCTATGGGACTCATCTATTGTACAGAATTTTTTAAGTGTACATTATGTCAAATATTGCTAACAACTATCTTAATTTGGCATTTCTAACTTGAATGTTTTCAGATTCTTATACTAGAAGCCATGTACTATGCCTGTCATGTCTATTTATCGGGTTGACTCACTTCTTGAAAATGCATCGCAGGAATCGGGAGATGGCTCAGTTAATTGCCTTTAAAGCACAAAGATCCAAGCTGGATCCACAGAACCCTCCCTGGAAAGAGAGATGAACAAAGAAACAATAAAGAGAAAAAGAGACAGAAACAAAGCTAGCCAGGTGCACTTGCATAGGCTTGTACTTCTAGCCCTCGGGAGGAAGAAATATTTGTATTTTCAGGATTCACTGGTTAGCCTAGCCTGCTTGGTGAGTTTCAGGCCAGTGAGAGACCCTGTCTCAAAAACAATTAAAATTAAAAAATACACACATACATACATACATACATACACAGACAAAATAATAAAGCTTGAAGTTGTCCTTTGGCCTCCACATGTGTGCATACACACATGTGTACACTACCACACATGTGCATACTGCATTATATGTGTGTTGATGAGAGAATCTCATAAAGAGAGTGAATAGTTTTGTCTGACAAGCTCGTATCTAATGCAAATGAAAAACTTGTTGGTTTTTCCACATATCACATAGGAAACTCATGACATGTGTGGATCATGAGCCACACAGCATGCGAGAATGTCCTTGTACACCTGCTGGGAATAACCAATGCGAAGCGTATTATTTCTCACGCATCGTGGGCTGGTATTAGCTTCATGCTGAATGCATAGGGCGATGATCTTGAATACTTTCCTTGGCCCTGCAAACTACAAGCGAATGGTTTATATTTTAACAGGTGCCATAGAGAAACACACATTCTGTAGTCAACCTTGCATTACTACATCTGAACCCCTTCTAGTTTCTAACACAGTGACAGCAGCAGGAGCAGCTGCTGTATCAAAGCTGGCATTGTCTTCCAGGTCGTGGGTGGAATGTGACCCTATCAATCTGAGGCCATGCTTTCCAGCCTTCCTGGCATCTAGATGTGATTAGTTCTTGGCCATGGGATGGATTTCACTCTCAGAAAGAAGCACCTCTAATTGTCTTCCTTATATTCCTCATGGTTTGTCCAAATGGGAGAATTTGGAAGCATTTTTAGGGAGCCCAGTGGCAAGGACCTGTCTTAGGTTGTTAGCTGGCCGTGGGCCTTGGTTTGGGTATCACATGACTAAGATCCGTGTTTCTATTGCCTTGAGGATCTGACATCTACTGGGCAGAATGCAATCTTGGGATGTAATAGTGCTCATCTATAGATTTGGGTTTGAATCCTGTGTCGCTAGAATCATGGGACTAAGTCATGTGACCGAAATGTCATACTTACATATTTACCACTGTTTTTTTTTTTTTTTTGCTTCCTAATTTCTAAAACCTATGCAACATTACTAATATGCTAACTAGAATCTGGTTACCAGATCAAATATTGTGTGGGTGGTAAATTCTAGGAAACCTGAAGAAGTATTTTAGAACACTCTCCCACCCTAATGTGGGGATAACCATAATTAGAGGAAACAGTAGGCTAGGCCCAAAGCTGTTATGGTTGGGAGCTAGCGTTTGACCCTTTCCTGTGTATTTCATCGATATCCTCTGACCCTTGGGGGATTTTGGTCTGTGGATCAGAAGTTGGCCAAGGGGTTAGCCAGAGTTCTCAGCACAGGCTCTGAAGATCTTCTGTGTGCCTCATGGGCAGAGCTGCTCCACCCACTTGTCTGGGTTGTGGAGGAGGTGGAGGCTGGGCCAGAAAGTGGCTTTTTTTCTGCTTTTAGCCATTTCTGTAGCTCCTTAGACTTGGGTTTCATCTTTATTTTTGTTTACAGGAAACTGGCTGTGGCTCTTTAATCTCCAAGAGGATTTCAAACATGTCTTGTTTCAAGTTCTATCTCTTAGGAATCCACTTTATACCTAAAGATCTAGCATCCTGAAGTTAGAAGGAGAAAGGTAAAGTTCATTTAACCTCTGTAGTTTTTGACTGTCATGTAAGTAAATGAAAAGCGTTTTGCTTTTCCAGTTTTGAAAACAATAAACATTTTATACAGTACACTTGTTTTTCTAAAACATACTATTTTCACAGTGCTTTTATAACTTGAGGCAGCTGTATTTCTTATGGTCCTGACCTCTATCGTGAGTGTCATCCTCATGGACAGAAGACAAGGCCAAGGTCTGATTCCACTACCCAAAGAATGAGGGAACACATGGCTGGCTCTGTTTTAGCTCTACAACTCAAATTCTAGAGGTACAAAAATCATGAATGTAGACACAGGTGAAAATTGTGATTCAAATATGAAAGACTGTCCTCAGCAGGGTCAACTCAACAGATTCAGGAAGCCGCGGTGGAATGGTCTGTAAGAGAAGGAGGTTCTTCTCGGCCACTGGATGTTTTCTAATCTGGGCATACTTTTAATTGGATGTCAGGTTGAAAGACTTCAGCTTCATAATCCCTTTGTCTTTACCCAATTATGGTGATTCTGGTGTGCAAGCAGAGTCAGCCAGGCCTTGGGACAATCTGTCTACAGAGTAATTTTGTAAAATTAAATTTGTGTTCGTCAGGTTTGTCATTGTTATTGCTGTTACTATGAAGAATAACTGAGTAAACCCTAACCTTTAAATAAAAAGCTCACAAGACTCATAGCTTTGGGGGTGGGTCAAGGCCATAATGCCCATATCAGCATAATTGTGACACAGAGATCTTTCTATGATGGCGACGTATGATAGATGACAATAAATCAATGGTGTCATAGTGTGGGACGTGGCAATGAAGAAAGTGTGTGACAGCAATAAGTTATATCTTGGACCAGTAAGCCAGAGACATACTGGGGTCTCATAATTCCTTTTAAGGTCACATCCTCAATGATCTACAGACATCCCACTTTAAATAGATCTACCATCTTGACACTTCCACATCGGGCACAAAATCTCCAACATATTCATCCTTGACAGATAAGACATGTCTGACTAAAAGTATGCTTTTATTAGAAGATGGCCACATCCTCCAATTATATATCAGCTGTAACAGTGGGACTGAATTATCATGAAAGATCTCTCATGGTTTGCAAAGCTATGAATATTTAGTGCCTGGCCCTTTTCAGAAAAAGATTGCATCCTTTTCTTCTGAGTGAAATATACACTTTCTTTTTTATTTATCTGGGTTTTGTTTTCACTTTTATGTGTATATGTGTGGCATGCATGGATATGTAGAAGTAGGTTAACATGTGTGAAGAGTACGTGTGTGTGTGTGTGTGTGTGTGTGTGTGTGTGTGTGTGTGTGTGTGCTGAGTCTACAGGTCAGATGTTGGAGTTGAGAATCTTCTTCCATCACTCCCCACTTGACTTACAGAGCTGAGTCTCTCCCTGTGGCTACTCTAGCTGGCCAGCTTTCCCTCTGAGTTCTGGAATTACATGCCAGCCCAACCTTTTTATGAGTTCTGGTATCTGAACTCTGTCCTCATGCCTGAACAGAAAGTGCTTTGCACACTTAGCCATCTTCCTATCCCTAGTCCATTCTTCCTCTGTTATTTCTAGTCACATGAGGTTATTTTTGAGGGGTAAGGAACAGTATTTTATGTGTAGGGTGGATGCATGGACTTGGTTTTGAATCACACAACACAATGCTTTCTACTTTGTTTCTATTCTTCCTGGTAATGAGTGCCTCGCATTGCAATCTGCATTGGCTATGTCAAAGATATTAGGGATGCACATGTGATGATCTCCAGGTCCATTTTTTATTATAAACAATAGGTCTCACAATACAAAATCTTATTAATATTAAGGTGCTTGAATTTCTGGAAGTTGTAAATAGCACTAGATATTGGACACAATTCAACAAAAACTCATGTATAACTTTGTCTTTTCTTCCCAGGTACTGGGAAGATGGTGCAAATGATAAGGCAGCTTTCCAGCTAAGTATGAAGACCAGAGTTCAGATTCTCCACCCCAACACAAGAGTGGGGATCTGAACTCCTTGTCTCCATCCCCCCCCTCCTCAACAATAGAATTATGGACTCATAACTGACTGAAGTGCCCAGAATAAGGGAAGTGGAGTGTTTGGTCCTAATGGGCCATTCACACCACCCTCTCCAAGGCTTGGGGAATACCCTGAAAGAGGGGGCAGAAAGAATGAACGAGCCAGAGGATGGAGAGGTGAGCTGTATAAAGATGCTTTCTGGGCATGGTGTGAGCATTGCCCGATGTCTCCCAGATCCAGCCCTCCACTCCTCCTTGCTCTGGATCAGAGGGAACGACAGTGGGGTAGGTTACATTCTCAGCCTCCATGCCACCCTGCCTTTGGCTAGTTTCAGGAAGGAAAGGAGGGCTGAAGGAAGCAGGGAGGCCAGGCTTCTCCTTCCTTCTTGTGTGTCTACCAGCATCACTGACCAGGGCTTTGCCCTCCTCATGGTTCCAGCGTTCCTTGGATGACCTGCTTCTGTCTGATGCAGCAGTTGCAGCGTTTTGCTGATGTTGTCTCACTGAGCCTATGTGGCTTCCCCAATCTTTCATGTAACAATATCCTATGCTGAGTTCTTTCTGTCCTATTTATTTACAATAATTTCTAGCTTCTTAGACTTTGACATAGAAAGCACAGGAATTTTTAGAAGAATATTAAGAAATCAAGTAATCACACTCACCTCTTTGACATTTTCTTCATAAAATTTCAAATAAACAAGCCAGCAACTGTTCCTTAAGCCCCCATGCTTGCTATATGACAGGAGCCTGGTAGCTGCTTCCGTGTTCCCAGGGATAATTACTGTGGGATGGTCTGTATGTCAAATTGCTCTGATTGGTCAATAAATAAAACACTGATTGGCCAGTGGCCAGGCAGGAAGTATAGGCGGGACTAATAGAGAGGAAAAAAGGAGATGACAGGAAGCTGAGCAAGAGAGACACTGCCAGCCGCCACCATGACAAGCAGCATGTGAAGATGCCGGTAAGCCACGAGCCATGTGGCAAGGTATAGATTATTGAAATGGATTTATTTAATATATAAGAACAGTTAGCAAGAAGCCTGCCACAGCCATACAGTTTGTAAGCAATATAAGTCTCTGTGTTTACTTGGTTGGGTCTGAGCGGCTGTGGGATTGGCAGGTGACAGAGATTTGTCCTGACTGTGGGCCAAGCAGGAAAACTCTAGCTACAGATAATAGTGGATAGAATGAGATCCTAAAGCACCACGGGTTCCTCTGTTTTCCCAGTGAGCACAGACAGTTTGCTTTCTAATGTTATCATTTCGATATCCACAATTTTTAGAAACCAATATGAAATGGAATAGAGAATAAAGAAAATACAGGAAATGGGGAAAGGGGAGAGGAATAATAAGGGAAAGAACACAGGAAGATAATGCAGATTCACATAATAAGCCATGTTCTTTGAGAGGGACAGCAGCTGTGGTGAAGGGATACTCAGTGGTTCACACTTGTAATCTTAGCACTTGGGAGACTGAGGCAGGAGGATTTCTGTGAGTTCAAGGCCATTTTGGGCTATATAGTAAGATTCAGGCCAGCTTGAGTTGCAGAGTGAGACCTTACATCAGAAAAACATTAATTTTTAGACTTCTTCATAACATTGAAGTTCATTACTATAGAGATTGGCATAAAATCACAAACCTTTAAAAATATAGAAGACAGTGTTTGAAAATACAAATAATCACAACCTACCAGTGAACTCTTTGACCACAAGAGAAGTGAACCATTTCACAGTGAAAGCACAGAGTGGGGTAAATGGCCCATAAATGAACACATTTCCTATAAGGGAGGGGGCTGCCACATGACCCAGGGCTACTGAGGTGTAAAGTGTCGTACATTTTCACCCCCAGGGGACTTGTTAGTTGGATGGTTAGGTAAAGTTAATCTTTGAATTGCAATTCCCAGAGGTCACTGCTTTCTGACATCAACTGTGAAGAAGGCAAGGCCTTTCTTCAATGTCCCAAGACATTGCTGCTATGCCACACATTGGCCAAAATCAGTACTATAATTCTGCACCCATGAGTTCAGCAAACTCATGTGAAAATCTTTGCCAGTCACCTTTAAATAATCCAGTATAATAACTATGTATATAAATTAAACAATCAAATATAATAACTATGTACATAACATTTACCTTCTATTAGGCATTATAAGTTATGTTTGGTGATATGTGAATGCTGCATTACTTTATATAAAGACTTAGGGCATCCACAGATTTAGAAGGGGTCATAGGACCAATACCTATGGATACCAAGACATGGCTGTGTAGCAGCTATTAGAAGCAAGGGCTCTGCAGTCAGCCTGCCTTAGCCCAAAGGCTGAGTGATCTCTTTATATACGTGAGTTAATTTCCTTGTGCTTCTTTGGACTAAAAGAGAGAGATATCACCAACTTCAGAATGTTATTAAGATTAAATGACATGTACATATATAGCTTAGCCAAATGTCTGAGACCCAGTAAGCACTCAGTTAAAGATGCAGGTTATTATATCTCAGAACTGAGGTATATAAGGGCTGAAATATGGTTCAGGGGTTCAGCATGTACAACACCCGAAGGAGTTCAATTCCAAGTAATAAATACATAAATGGGATATGGTGGTTACACACCCAGAGTTCAATTCCTGGCAATACATAAACAGGACAGGGTGGTGTATACATACCTTTAATCCCAACACATCTCAGGAATTGGAGGCAGCAAGATGAAAACTCAAAGCCATTTGGCTACATAGAGACTTCAAGGCAACTGAAGATAAATGATACATGTGACCCTGCCTTAATGACAGAGAGAGAGAGAGAGAGAGAGAGAGAGAGAGAGAGAGAGATTGCTTACAGTGCAAACCTGAATTTGATCCCTGAAACCCATGTAAAGGTGGAAGGAGAGAACTGACTCTATGAAGTTGTCCTCTGACCTCTATGTGCATGCTATAGCACATATGCAACCCCCTCATGATATTTATATATATATATATGTATATATATAAAATGAATGATATGTATTATTCAGAGCATGTATGAAATCCAAATTATGGAGAAAACACTTAGACATATAAAGCTATAGAACACATTAAAGGAAAAGATTTGTGTTGGTTTACAACAGGCTTTATCTTATGAGCAGAGAACAAAATCATTGACAACTAGGAGACTTAAGTAGGCAGCAATAAATATATTTAAAGTAACTCCATTTGCCAGGTACATTCTATACCTACATGTTGGGAAATGCAACTGTATCCTGTGAGAGCATACAGTAGCATAAGGGGCTGTGAGTAGTAAATCAGAATTATTAAATATAGATAAGCAATTTATTGAGAAATATTAGGTCTGGAACCATGGTTAATACTCAGCTTATTTTCCCTTGTTTCCAGAGTGGTTTTAGCTTACTGAAGTCATATGACATCTCTTTACAAATGGAAAATCATGAGCTGTTTATGGCAATAAGCACATGCCCTAATTGGGCAACATCATCATTTCCATGAGAAGAACAAATAAAGCTTTTAAAAATAGTTTAGATAGAAAGCACTTGATATAATCTGTTTTCTCTCTCTTCCCTCCTTCCCTCTTTCCCTCCTTTCCTCCCTCCCTCTCTCCCTCTCTTCTTCCCTCTCTCCAGTGGATGGGGCTCCAATGTCTACCAGCTACATCTCAAGTGGACATCCACTCTTTCACTGTCATTGCTGGGGCTCTTGCTTTGCAGCAGGCTGTAAATCCTGTTCTGATGATGTTGGTGAATGTTAGTATCTATGCAGGATTTCCCACACAAGACCCCTTGAACTAAAGAACAATTGAGAACAGCTGAATTGTATTATTTACATATGTGTTCACATCCAGGGAAGTGCAAATAATGATGAATTTACTTTCAGAAAAGTTATCATCATACTTTCTTTCTCCAGAATGAAATTAGTATTTGTTGACTCAACTCGATTGGCATTATCATCTCTGGCTCACTTGGTGGGAGCAACAAGTTGACATGCTACGTGGGGATGACTGCATCACTCTAGGGATAGATAGAAAGGACAGCATTGTGATCAGGAGCTGATGAGCACTGAGTCCATACTGCCTGTGACTACTCCATAGTGAGTCCAGTGATGCATGTGTACATGTGTGTGTGTGTATGCTTTATTTTTATTATTTTTGTAGGGGCTCATGTAGCCTAGTCTGGCCTTGAACTTGTTATGTATCTAAGGATGACATTGAACTTTGATCCTCCCATCTCTTCCCCTTGAGTGCTGGTAGTAGAGGTGTGTGCCACCAAGAGCAGTTCACAGAGTGCTGGTGGTGGAATGCAGGGTTTCCTTCATGCTGGGTTAGCACTGAGCAGCAACATCTCCAGCTTTTTTCCTGGAATTTGGAGACAACACCAGCCTTTGATTGGTTGAATGACTCTACCTGCTCATGCACGTGTTGTATACAACAGATTGTTTACTGTTGATGACTTCATAGCACCTATTAGGACCGCAATAAGAACAAAATGTTGAACATAAAAGCAACGAGACTGACACATTGCTATGTGCCTGGGTCCGAAGCGAGAGGGGTTTGGGGAGGGAATGGAGGCTCCAAAGTCCAGGTTTGTCTGGTTTGACTTCTATGGTCAGCAGATTGCTGCCCTTGCCTGGAATCCTCCTACCCTGACACTATGTAACACTCTACCTAAGAGGAGCTTAAGTACATGTGATTAATCCCACCATTTTAGTAATCTCAGTAGTTTATGTGCAGAGAAGAGGAATAAATTCAACCTAGTAAAAGCACGGGGTTTGGCTAATGGACAACAACTGCACAAGACAAACAGAGGAGAGGAACCTGGGCTCAAATGACCAACCGTTACCCTTTCTCCGAATGGTCACACTGGCTGCATGAGCTACCATGGGTGAGAAGGAATGCTATCTCTTCCATCACGGGACAAACAGTGCTCTTGCAAAGCCTTCATGAATATTCCAAAAGAAACACTGTCTTCATCCCCTCGCCATGCTCCACATGCTTCTGTTCACACACTGTCCCAGTCAGCTGGATGGGAATGGCAAAGAAATGAAAATAATAACACAAAAACAAATCCAAGTGAAGACATTCAATCATTGCAAATTGAAGACTTCTAGAAGGAGGTGATGTGTCGGTTGGAATCTAAAGAATGGACCAGAACTGGCTATAAAGGGGAAACACTCTACAGAGTGATGACAGTCATGGACAAAGGTCCCAAGAAAAGGTCCAGCCAGCCTGGACCCAGTAAATGTCCCATAGCAGTATTATAGCCTGGCTACTAAATCTAATTTCATTGGTTAATAATTTTTATTAAAAAATTTTATTTTTTGAACGGAGGAAGGAAAGAATGCCATGACACATCTGTGGAGGTCAGGGGACAATTTTGGGGAGTCTGTTCTCACTTTCTGCCCTGTTGAGGCAAGATCTCTCTCCTTGTTTCTGCTGAACAGCTTGCTTCAAGCTAGCTGACCCATGATCTCTTGGACTTCCAGATAACTTTCCTGTTTCCACATCCCTTCTCACTGTTTGAAGACTGGGATTACATATGCCCACCTCCTCCACAGCTAGCTTTTTACATGTGGGCACAAGGATTGAAGTCAGATCATCAGACATTGACAACTCGCACTTTTACTTGCCGATCCATCTCCCTGGCCCAAAATAGTTTTAAAAATATCATTTTGTCAGGAATGTATTGCTAGACTGGGCATAGTAGATTTATCATTATCATTATGATATGTTGTCCAATATAGAAACTCGTTTTTAATTGCTAGCCATAGAAAAGCTTAACTCATAAAAGGTGTTGATGGCTAAAATATTTTTGTCTAACCAGTTTAGTTCCCAATCATTATGAAGTTTGCTATGTTTTAAGAAAGTTACTTGGAACTTAAAGGAATAAAATATCAACATGGTTCTGGTTTATTCAGTCTTTCTGTAGGTGGAGTCAGCCTTGTGAGAAGTCTACCAGGACAGTTCATCCAGGAAGACCTTTCCCCTGTGGGTAATCAGAGCTGGGAAAAATGAGTCAATAGCTCACCGCAGCACGTGGGCACATTGTGCTGAACTGAAAAAATGGTGCAGCTCAAACCTCAGTTTCAGAAGCTGGGAACTGTACTGAAAAATTAAGTTGTAGCCAATAAAACTACACTTATAAAAAGGACAGTATTCAAGTCTTTACTTGGAATAGTAATTACTAAAGACAAAACTGAAAAAAAATACTCAAAAATCTAGTCATAAGATGAAAATTTAACTTCATAAAGTAAAATGCTTTACACAGCTGAAAGATGAGTACAGCACCATCCCCTATTCAAGGGGGCTTTGTTCAAAGGCTTCTGGGAGATACCTGAAGCCACAAAGAGCTGAGTTCCTGCATTCCCTACCTTTTCCTGTGTGCATGCCCACGGTAACACTTACTTATTGTTATGCATGGTTAATGGGCTAAATGTAAGCAGGGCACTTATAACAACATGCTGTCACAAAAACTTTATTAATATGCCCTCTCAAAATACATTATTATAATGTGCAGAGATCTTAGTAACCTCAGCATATACATTTTTCTCTTTTCATTGATTTTTTCCCACTCTTTTGAAAGTAAACATATTATGGTTTCTGTTTTGAATACCTTAATTGCCACTTTACAGAATCCATACCTAAAGAAAGGTCATCTGAATATTAGCATTTTAATATTGTGGCAGTTGACCCGACAACTGAGGGTTGATAAATAATTAACATGTGGATAGCCTGCAGCCTGGACATGCCCACCAAGGGCATCATTTGTGTCCTGGGCAGGGTAGAGCAGAATGAACTGGGATTTCATCATCTCACCCAATGCACAATTTATGAATTGTTGCTTCTAGAGTTTTGCATCCGATAGTTTTAGACTGTGTTTGACCTTGGATAACTGAGCTAATGGAAAAAAGTGGAGCCACAGGTGGAGAGGTAGGCATTGTGCCATATTTAAAAAACAGTAGTAGCCCTCTATCACAACAATTTGCTTTCCATATTAATATACCATGTGTTTTAGAGATACTAAAGTATTTAGATTGTTGAACAAAGAGTTTTTAACAGTCCATCTTCATTTTTTAGCATCTTTTATATTAACACTCAAGGATTTTTATCATTTCATAGTTCTCAAGACAAAGATGAACTCCAAGACACTACTCTAGCTGTAATTTGATTGCCTATTAAATGTAGATTAATTGATTCAATGCACGGCATCTAAATTCCAATTTTCTGCTCACATTAAGCCAACATAGCCCAAACTGTTTACTTCACGAAAACTTTTTATAATCTTCAAAAAAAAATTGTGTCTAAGTGTGCTTATATATGGGTGGGTGTACATGTGTGTGAGTCCACATGACTGTGGCAGGCAGAGGTCAAACCTTGCATGCCATTCTGCAATAGGGTAGACTACTTTGTTGAGACAGCGTCTCTCTCTGGTCTGGGATTTGCCAAGTGGGCTAGACTGGCTGACCAGCAGGCTCCAGGGACCCATCCATTTCTATCTTCCTGGCTGTGGAATCATGAGGGTACACTAGGCTTGGCTTTGTGTGTGTGTGTGTGTGTGTGTGTGTGTGTGTGTGTGTGTGTTCTGGAAATTGAATTCAGGTCTTCATATACACATTTTAAAAGCTGAGCTATCTCACAATCCTCTATTGAATTTTTTTCAGAAGAAACCTGAGCTTAATGACAGGACACTTAGTTAAACGTAAGAGCATGAAAACCAGTGTAGAATAGTATTCCAGTGACAATTATCTACTAAACCCTGTCCTTTGTCCATATCTATTTAGGATTCACGGGTTCTTTCAAAATCTGTTTGAGCCTTTAAAGACAGAAGCCCAGCATCTCAAGGGCATTCATCCAGGACTGTGCAGTCACAACCGTGGTCCCAGAAGCTGCTCTGCTTATGGCTCCTCTCTCACCATATTGTCGCCAGTCCAGGTTTTCAGTTTTTCTTCTCTCTTGTTTCTTGCTAGTAAGAATATTTTTCTAAGTCACTTTGCTACCCGTGTTCAATACCTTGGTTCCTTCATCAACCAAAATATAAAAAACCACAAGGTGTTGTAGATAGCACCCCATTAACAAAGATTTGGACTTTTAATAGAATTATAGAACTGCTGACTTCCAGGCAAAAGTTAAAATTCAATGAGTCATCCTGATCCTGCCATGGTCTGCGCCGCCTACCCACTCACCCTTCCTATTCTCTCCTCAGGCTTTGGCTCTGCCAGTGGTCACGGTCTGGCTAGCTCATTCTGTTGCCTCCTGAATAAATCTTGCAATGCCAAAATGGGACAAAGAGAGTGGTTTAAATGACTGAAATTTATTTTTTCATGACCATGGAGGCTAGCAGGCCACAGTCGGAGTGTTACAGGGATGGTTTCTCCTTCTTCAGCTGCCTTCTTGTGTTTGTGTGTTTACATGACCTTCCTTTTCAGTGTCTCACTCTGTGTTCTAATCTCCTCTCCTGTAAGGACAGAGTTATTGGAGTATGACCAGCTTCACTTACATGACCTTACTTCACCTTAATTACCTCTTTCCAGGTTCTATCTAAAACAGTCTCATTCTGAAGTTCAGGGGTTAAGATTCAACATGTACATTTTGGGGAGACAGAATTCATCCCATGACAATCCCCACACCCTCTCTCTTGCTCTACTCTTCGTCCACGACAATCTCCACATCCCCTCTCTTGCTCTACCCTTCACATCCTTCATCTGAGTTCAGCATCTCATGCAGAACACTTACTCATTGATGACTGCTCTATACCGACTTCAGACATTAACACAGCTCCAATGAAAGCTCGCAATTTCAGTTTTTCATACATATAGATGAGGTCTTACAGTAGGGCTCACTTCATCATCACTCCATGTTCACAGGAGAGACAACTGTGGGGTCACTGTCCTGAAGTTCCCACAGAGCCACAGAGGAGCAAATGGTTCATTTTTGCATCTATGAACTCATGTATTTTCTCTTTTTCCTTATTTGAAATACAACAGGAATTTTCAATGCTGCTAACTTGGTGGTGAAAGGAAATACCACACACCACTTTCAATGATTTTGTTAAAAGCAAAATTTTGTTCAGTTGCATCAATGAGCTGAAGAAGCGTACCTGACTTTAAACCCCCCCTCCTCGGAACTCTCTCCTTTAGTGTCCGTTTGGGGACTCTTTCTTTCCAATTCGAGGGCCCTCTCATTAACTCACCTTTATTGATGAATCTCATTGTATCATCTCTAATCTTTATGGCATTCCTACAAGATAGATAATCGTTAAACATTTTACAGATAGGTTATAATTCAAGATCATAGTCATATTGTGTTTATTGACAAAATCTGCATTTGGCCCATATCTGCTAGGTTCTTACATTTCTACTCTGTTCACTGTCCAAAAGCGGTAAATTCCCAACATTTCCACTTTGAAGCTTTCGGAAGCTCCAGAGTTCTTGTGATCTTAGTCCTTCCCTTGAGCATTGGGCTTCTGTGTTGGTGGTCTTTCCCCATCACTGTTTTAAAATGAAAGAACTGGCATTTTCCTTGACTTCACAATTTTCCACTCTTCACTGGCCTCCTAGTTGACTTTGGTTTACATGTTACCCATCTCTTGGCCAGCCCTTTCTGGATAGAAAGAGGAGTTACTCATGCCAGTCAGTGTCGTAAACAGTAGCGGGGTGCTGGACAATTGCGGGGAAGCAGTGAAGGGAAAGAGACCTGGGTCAATGCCAGTAGAGTAAATGGCTGGCACACTGTTCCAGGAAGCAGGGAGCCAGTAGGGATGCTGGGAAAGCAGAAAACATCCACTGTCCATGGACTAGTTCAGTGGAACATCACAATCTAAGGACTAGTTCAGTGGAACATCTGAAATCCAGTAACTAGTTCAGTAGAACACTCACAATCTAGGAACTAGTTCAATTAATAAAACAAGATGAGAAACCCAGTAGGAAACAAGAGAAAGGAGTGTGGCCAAGGGTCAAAGGAAATAAACAGGGAGAAGATTGATCCAGGAAAAAATGTTTGTGTTTATACCAACCTTTATTCATGTCACTAAGTTAAAATGTCAATGAGGCTGGCAGTTTCGGATTTACCCTTACATAATAAGATGTGACTGAATTGTAGGCACCTAAGGTGAGCACTGTTTAGTTATCTGAGTATGTTTTTAAAAACACTGTGGACAACTATATTATTGTCACTGAAGAGAGAGAGAACACAATGGCACAGAAGTGCCAAGTTCTTTCCTATGGCCACAAAGAGTAGGTGACACAGCAAGGATTTGAGTTGATGTGTTAGGACAGAAGAGCAATGACGGAGTGTTAATAAAGGAACACACACATTCTACTTACAAGGCCATCAGCAAGAGCCGATCATAATGCATTTGACTTCTTTAGAGGTTATCCCCAATATGAGGCCATATAAAGATTACCTCTGACTATAATCTAAATTCAGCACTGACACCGCTCCTCTTCCCTAGACATCTAAAGGAATACTTGAACAAATACTCTTACTGCCATTCCCCCTTGACTAGATAGTCTTGTCTTCAGGATATTCCCATCTTAAAGGACTTGGTGTCCCATTCTAGTTCACGCTTCAAAAATTATATCTGTATGCTATAAGGATTCGTTGCTTGAGCTAAAAATTTTATAGGAACTAAAATGGGGAGGAGAGAATGAAAAGATATTAGTGAAACATATACTTAGGAGGAAATGTTTTACAGTCGTGTCCAGAATGAGCATATATATAGACACACTGGGACATATGGAGAGTAAAAGTGATTCTATGGGGCGTGGGATTGAAGGGGGGAAAATAAGGGTTGGTTATGGAGTTTATTTTTGATGTGACGATAATGTCCTAAAAATCTAGAGTAATAATGGTTATATGATTGTGATCATATTAGAAATTATTGGACTTTCCTCTCTAAATAGATAAATTACACGATAAGTGAATTACAACTCAGTAAAGCTATTTAGAAACAAATGTTAATAGTTATATAAAAAGAACCAATAATTCAAACAGCACATCAAAATCTGCATGACAATTTTTATACCTCAGGCAGTTTGGAGAGATGAAATGGTGCTTTCTAGAACAAGGCTTTTCCATGGCTGGTTCTTCCTGTGTGTATAATCCCAGGTCTGAGCATGGACTGGAAACAGTACTTCAATTTCCTTTCCAACGACCTGATTCTTTAGCATGAGCTTTCACAAGAGAAGCCCAGCCGAAGTGTTGGTCAGTTAGTGCAGAAGGCCTAGTTCTCTGCGTTTTCCATTTGTTTATATAATGGAAAATAAAAAGTGACAAAAATGTCCATTCTACACGAAGCCAAGAAAAAACTATGGCCAATCTCAGTGCCCTGGGAACATGGGGTTCCAGCTAATTGAGGGTTTATTGAAAGTGTCTGTCATTAAAGTCCTAATTACACCTCATTGCATCTGTCTGTGTTTGTGGCCAGTAAAGGCACTGAAGTCACTCATCAGGCTGCTCTTGGGATGGAGTTTGCTAAAATGAAACAGAACAAAATATATACATAAAAAACCCTTTCATTTACTGCTTATATTTTTTAAATGCAAGGGGAGTTTATATTTTTATCAATCTTAATTAGGTTATTGGGGAGGTTAGTTTTTTATTACATTTTAGTCATATTATAGTTAGAGTTGACAGAGACTTTCTACTACACATTAGTTTAATTACTTTCAAACTTATTCCTGCTTGGGAAATGGAAATCATCCATGTTGTATGGAAGCCTTACAGAGACAAATGAGGAGCGGAAAGTGCTGTAGGGTCTGGGAACACGGGTAAGGCTTGTTGGACATCAACTGCTTGTCATGATGTAAATGCTATTACGGAGTGCAGGCTTTTATTTCCTCGAGTTAAAAATACTGAAACCGCAGTCTCCAATGGGGATGAGTGGCGTGGAGGGGGCTGTGAGAGTCACTAGGTGATGACAATGGGGACCCTACCGTAGCATTAGTGTCCATCTAAGAAGTGTCCTTCTCTTCTCTGCTCTTAGATTTTGGGCTTCCTTCTAGTAAGGCATCTGAGGGAGAGTGGACTGTTTCTATAGAATTTATTTTCTTCATAACAACTGTCCCAGGTGTGGAATTTTTATGGACCACCTTTATGAGCGAGCATTACCAAGTGAGGACACAGAAGACGAACATCTGAAAACCAGGCAGAGAACTTGAAAAAGACGGAAAAGTCACACGGACTAGTGTGAGCTGACACCTCGCTGCCATTTGACTCACAGTTTGATGGTGCTTAGTGGCACTAGCCATCTTTCCAAGTATTTGCTGGCCACTCACAGCCTCGTTGGACGTGTGCGTATCTATTCAAGTCTCCATCCATTCATTGAACAAGACCTTGCTATGTTGCCAAGATGGCTTTCAATTCCGGGACCCAAGTAATTTTTCTGCCTCAGACTCTTGAGTAACTGGAATTACCATCGCATGCGATCAGATCTACCAAGAACATTTTAAACTCTTGTTATTTGATTTTTCACTTTAATAAAAATTTACTCTCCCACAATTTCATATATAATAAATATATATAATTTTGATTATATTTTCTCTATCCTCACTTCCAGTCCCACTGACTCTCTTCTTCACAAGCCTTCCCCCTACTTCATGTGTGTGTGTCCCACTGTGTTTAATTAGGGTTGCTTGCTAAGCACATGTGTGGGGTTACTCACTTGAGCAAGGGAAGAGGAATCTCCCATCTTCCAGCAACTATTAGAGTCCCAAAGCTCCTCAGGGAAGGGAGGGGTTTCATGAGCTCCTCCCGATCTATGATAGATTACTGACAGACTTAAATTGAAGCAGTTTCTTACATATTTTATAAGCTAACTCTGTATTATATATACTGTTTTACAAACATTCTCTCATAGTCCACAGGAGAAATAAAATTCTCATAGCAACTGAATATGCCATGCATGCATACATAGACAATATATGGTTTCAAAAACTGTGCTTATGGGTGTGTTTTCTTCTGTGTGTATGTAAGCGTTCCATGTGAGTGCCTGTGCCTGTGGAAGTCAGAAGAGGTTGTTAGAGCCCCCTGAGACTGGAGTTAGAGATGTTTGTGAACCTCTAGTGGGTGCTGGGAATTGAATCTAGATCCTTTGGAAGAGGAGCAATTGCTCTTAACTGAATCATCTCTTTAAGCCGAATATATGATTTTTTTAAATCTTTAATAACTGTTAAGATGTAGTCATGGATTATAATAAGGTTGATATCGTGAAAGAACACTTAATAACCAAGTTGGCAAAGTTTTTAATTGAAATTTTATTTCAGGAAATTAAGAAATCTGTACCCAAGATTTTCTTCGGACAAAAAAAGGATGTGGCAATATGAGTTTGACAAAATAAATCAAGAAAGAAATTACAAGGTTTGTTTTTATCACAAAAAAATTGATGCCACAATTGCTAAATGTGGAGGTAATGCAATGATAGTGTGGACCATCAGGACAAATGTTACAGCAGTGTTGTGGGATGATATCACTGTCTGCCTGATAAGTCAGTAATGCCACGGTTACTTTTTAAAAATTGTGTTAAACAAATTTTTATTATATTGTGTTCTTTTCCATGGTTGCAAATTCTTGATTTATAGTCAGAGAAATTTTTGCTATGACTTTAAAAAGTTAACTTCCTAAAAACTATGTTCTTAGCTGTAAGTACTCTTCTGGAAGGACTTCATGTCATACAATGGCCTGAACCAAGGAGAAGCATCCTACTTCTAGGCTCCTAGACACACCGGATATGGGGTTAGGGTGTTGCTCTGTGGACAGCACGTTCAGCACACAGGAGGTCCTAGATTCGATCCCTGGACTCTAAGAGGAAAAATTCCAGACAAGTCATGGCAGCAGTAAAACAGAGGTACAGATGAAACCAGAAAACAAAATCTGTTCACTGGAAACCAAGGAAGAACTCAGATACAGATTGGCAAATAATAGACACCATAAACCTTCTCTTTAGATGTGTTCTTCTGTTTCCGATTAATCGATAGCTGTCGAAGATGAACTCATAATCAATATTTCCAAATTATGAGTGAAAATGGTCCACACAGAGTCAAAGTTTCAGTGAACCAGTGCTGTCATTCTCCAGACCCAAGACAATAAAGCAGCGTCATAGTAAGATGCATAGTAGTAATAACTGTGATGGAGAAATGCACAGCCCGGGGGAGAGAAAAGATCAAACCTGGTCGTGGGCACTAGTGTCGCCTTCAGAATATTCCTTTTCACCTGTTTTTTTCTGTCCCCTTACAAAAGGGATGCTCTCCCTCAGCTGTTATCAAGTGTTGGCAGATGGTAGCTCTCCCAGAGCTCACCTCCAGGGATAGTGGTGGTTGGGCAGAGCGGCTCAGCCATCTCACGCGTGCTTCTGGGGGTGCCTACATACAGTAGCTGGTTGGCTTGAGGTCACAAAGACCTGGTCCTGCTAGCTCAATGCAGCACTGTTGGTGGGGAACCATTCTGTCTCCATGGCTTCCAGCAGTGTCTGATGGGATCCAGAGTTCCTAAGAGGATGGAGGAGAGCTGCTTTTCCTTACCGTCACCTTGGACCCGGAGCTTCTCTGTGGATCAGCAGGACTTTGTTGTCCTCACCAAGGTTCATCTCCTCCATCTGTCTGCTCTTGCTTCCCAAGCTTCTTTCACAGAGGTGCATGTCAAGAGCACTTTTTCAAACCTCCATAAACAGATATCTTCATTTCGTATCTCTTCTTCTATGTTGTCCATTGATCTATTCCAGTTTTTTCTTAGTCCCATTAACTCCGGCTCTTCCTTTAGTAGTGTAAATTATAATTTGTTTAACTTTTTTCTTCTCTTCGCTGTGCTGTAATAGTTTACTTTAAAATCCTTTTGAAAATGCTCAGTCTTGAGCCACCTGCCTCCTGCAGGACATGCTGGAGAGTCTGGGGCCACTTTATGAAATATGTTCTGTGACTGCTGGAAACTGTTGCTATAGGGAATAAAGTTTAATAATGTACCTTAAAAAAATGCTCAGTCTTTTACATTAGAGAATTCATTGCCGGGTGAGATGGAGCCATGGATTTTTATTTCAGAGTGAGATTTGAAAGGATATTTCATGGCACCAACCAAGCACTGGTTATTCTAAATCCTTTGATGATAGCCCATTTAATCCTGTCGTGGGCTAAATTGTCTCCCCTCCAAAATTTTATGTGGAATTTATCACTTTTCTTGACCGAGTTTCACTAGTAACCCAGGCTGGCCCAGAACTTACCAGACAGCACAGGTTGGTCTTGAACTCATGATTAACCTCCTGCCTCGGCTTCCCAAATGCTGTGATTATAGTCAAGATCCACCACACCAGGCTTTAGACATTTCCTCTAGGTCTATATCTGGTTATTGTTCTTCCAAAGCTGTGGCCAAACAAGCCAAACAATCTTTGGCTCAGGGCAAGGAATGTTTAAAAAATGACTTAATGACTTGTGAGGAGAATAAAAATCTGTAGACCTGATGTGTACTGTTTGGGGACCCCAGAAGACAAACCTGAACTACTGACTGCTTGAAAAATGTATATTTATCCTTAGAGGTAGCCACAGCTTTCTTGGGACTATAGCCTTCTTGCAAACATAGGCCAGAGAATGTTGTTTCCAGTTTCTATAACATTTATAATCTACAGAAGTCTTCAAAATATAATGTTCCCCAAATCAGATTTTTATTATTTTAATTTCTGAAAACCAGAGAACTAGAAAGGACTCAACCTGGCTGTGGGATGTGGGAGCTCCTGTTGGTGGAAAGGCCTTTATCACAGCGGAAACGTCATCAGCCCACAGGTGGAAAGTGAAAATAAACGGAAGTAAATCATACAAACTCTGTTTGCAGAGACATTTTTGCCATTTCCAGTCTTTTCATTTGCCTTTCAACCCACGCTGAGCACCCTAATAAGTACCCTGCAATGCTGCTGATGCCTAGCCTTCATTTTTATAACTAGCACAGCTCTTGAATACTTTGTGGTCATGAGTTAAACACTGGTTTTCTGTGAGAGTATTGCAGGATGATGTAACAAATAAAACTTTCTTGTTGTGGGAGATTTGTTTGTGTTTTCACACTGAGACCGCCAGTGGAGTGGATCATGGAGTTTTCTGACAACCCAGAGGAAGACAGAGAGCCAGAGATAAAAGGGAGGGGCCTAAAAGACGTGTGGTCCGTTTTAATCAGGGAAGGTGGAGAAGAGGGTGAGGTGATCACTTCTCCAGCACTCTGTGGATCAATCAAGTTTACGCCCTAGTATTTGTCCCTTAAGCTTAATTGAATAATAAAACATTAAAAGAAGCCGCAACGTCTGACACCTAACATTGGGCACAAACCCACGGCCCTGATATTAAAAGTTTCATGCTCAACTGACTGAGCTAGCTGGGCCGTGTATATGTTTCTATTCCTGTTTAAGGTATTGTACGAAATGTAATGTAAAGTTTTAGTCCTTAAAGCTATTTAGTAAAATAAAGAAATACAGATTAGTAGTTAGTCATCTATGACAATCAAACTTATAGTCGTATTAGATATGTTTTCAAGGTCAAACAGATATATTTTAAATAGACTGATGATCTTCAAACACTTCAGAGACCTACAGAATATGGCATTTAAAATGTTTTAATAGCATAGAATTTTTCATGACAGTGAGACACGTCTGCTCCTGAAAGCACCAGTTAACTTCAGAAAGGGGCAATGGGCATCAAAGAACCTCTATATGGAGTTTGCTTTCAAGTGTGGCAAAGCTAGCCACTGGGCAAGAAACTGCCCTTGCCTCAACTGATGACAGTTTGCTGTCCTAATTGGACAAGCAGGACACAAAAGAAGGCAACTGCCAAATTTTGCCAAGACAAGGTAGGACAGTCCTTCAAAATTCCTGCTTCACAGAAAAGTCTGTCAGATTTTCTAGGCCTGTAGGTTGAGATGGATGCCCCAACATCGCAGAGGAACCTTGGGTGACTGTCCAGGCAGCCAGACATCTCTTTCATTTCTATAGTTTTGGAAGTTGCTTGCTCTGCACTTTCTGTTTACTTAGGTAATATTATATCTTTCTCAGATCTCTTATGGGGTTGAAAATTAGACAGTTATAGTTATAATTTTCCCTAGTTATAATAGAAAGTAAATTAGATACAAAACTTTGGACTCACTAAGATAGGATAGATAATGGAGTATCTTCTCTGAATTTGCAAAACACTAATGGACTGGACATTGTGAATGTATTTCATACTTGATACTTGTTCTTATTGTATATAGTTTCATTTTGTTAATGTTAATACTTTTCCTTTGTATTTAGACAATCCCTGATAATTGTTCTTTTTGTATACAGTTTTAATATGTTAGCGTTAAAACCTTTCCTTTTTATTTAGACAAAAAGGGGGAAGTGTTGTGAGAGATTTGTTTGTGTTTTCACTCCAAGACCACCAATGGAGTGGACCATAGAGTTTTCTGGCCTACTCAGAGGAAGATAGAGGGACAGAGATAATAAAGAAGGACTTAAAAGATGTGCAGTCTCTCTCAATTGAGGAAGGTGGAGAGGAGGGTGGGGTGATCATTTCTCCATCACTTCATGGATCAATCAGGTTTATTCCCTAATATTTGACTCCTGAGCTTTATTGAATAATAAAACATTAAAAGAAGCCCCAATTTTTTCTCTCATTCTTTCTCTCCCCCCTCATTTTTCTTCCCATTTTCCCTTCTTTCCTCTCCCCTCCTTGTCTTTCTTATGCTGACACAAGACCAGAGCTCTGCACCCTCCCTGAGATAACCCCCCAACAATACATTGTATAGGATAATTTGTTTAAATAGTTCTCTAGAGATTCTTGTTTTTTCAGTCTCTGAGAAGAGACTGTGGCAGGCAGGCAGCGTCCAAACCTAACTTCCACTGAGCTAAATAAGGTGCATATGTTTAGCCAACTAGAGAAGGACTATTGAATTTGTCAAAAAGATGTAAAATCCAATAAAACAGGGCTTCCAATTTCTGCCTGAAGAAAAAAAATTCTCCTGGTGGTTTTTTAGTCATTATGCAACTGGGAAGAGAAGGGTAGAGAATGCTTTCTTTGTGCTGGGGCGAGAATAATGTGGAAAACCACAGCCCTTGGGCAATTACTCTACTTTTCTAACTGTGTTGAGAAGTCTGTATTTAATTAAGAAGTAATGGAGCGAGAAGAACTATTTTTACAGCCACAGTGATTTTAGCAATGTTCCTTGTGAAAACATATGAAAGAAATTAGCTTTCATTTTTGTTAAAATAAGATCCTATCGACCCTCTCTTAGAAGGGTGGGAGGAACTGTGCACTGATTTCTCCTTTCAGTACAGTCTCTCCAAAGTGATAGTTTTTAAAAAGTACTTAAAGGGCAATGTGGTGACAAGTTGTGAGGAGACTACAGGGAGCAGCTTGAAGCTGAGTTTTCAGAGAATTAGAGCTCTCAGGAGAAACAAAGCCTCAGCCTTCACTACAGGCTCCTCTCTGCCTGGCTCTGCACTGTTCCACAGGCTGGCTCTCATGGCTGGTGGTTGCTTCTTTCCCAGTACATTATCTTACCTCAGTCTCAAGTGATTTATAAACGCAATCTGCACTCTGCATCCACTCTGCATTCAAATACCAGCAGACTGGAAACACATGGGGAAAATGCATTGCTGTTGAAAGTGTACAGACTTTAGTCACTATTTTCTAACCCTGCCTCCCTGGTATGACATGTACTGGCATAGAGTTTACATTGTATTATAAGCAATTTAGAGTTAAAACTATATGGGGGAATATGCACAGATGCAAATACTATGTCATTTTATCTATTTTATATAAGGATTTTGAATATGTAAATATAATCAATTCTGCGTGAATAGTGAAAGATAGCCATCTTTTAATAAATACCCCAGAAAAAAAAGTACTATTTAGAATCTTACTGAATAAATAAATGCAGTTCGTTTTAGCTGAAGGCTGCCTGCATGCCAGAAAATTGAATCTCAGTAATTTTTTAGGGGCCCTGCTTTCTTCTCTGTGGTCTTAGCCACCCAGCCTTTGCTTTTGCTGGATCCTGTTTACCATGAAAGTGTCAACCAC
Source organism: Peromyscus aztecus (assembly GCA_902168405.1). Taxonomy (NCBI): domain Eukaryota; kingdom Metazoa; phylum Chordata; class Mammalia; order Rodentia; family Cricetidae; genus Peromyscus; species Peromyscus aztecus. The sequence continues at coordinate 28,099 of CABHPQ010173445.1, forward strand.
CACCCCCCCACACAACTCTTCTGGACTAAGAAGGTATTAGCCCTGGCTCCTCTGAGCTGAGCTGGACCGCTGGAATGCACCACTGCATGAATTGAGGGTTTTCAGCAGCTTTAGTTCTGATCCATTGCACACTCTGACCAGAATTTTGCCAATTTATAAGCAGAGCATGGAGCTCTGTTTCCCTAGAAATTACCACCTAATCACCCTTTAAACTCAAGGAATCCAACTCCTCCTGGAGTAAGACCAGGTCTGCTTTAGACCTCAGAACTTCAAATCTGCCACCAACCACTAAGAGGACTACTTAACTTTACTTCTGCTCTAGTCCTGAAACCTAGAAGCTGTTAGTGCTTTCCTGGGTGGGCATGCCAGCATTCAGAACACAGAGCCACGCTATGTCTGTCTGACAGCCTTCTGCTGATGCACTCATTTAGCAGTTGGGAAAATTCATTAAGGTATCAACATTTTCTAAATGTTTATTTATGTGTGTGTGTGCCATGACATACTAGCGCAAGTCAGAGGACACTGTGGGGGGTGATTCTCTCTCTCACCATGAGGATTCTAGAAGATTGACTGTGGTCATGAGACTTGATGACACCACATTTATCTTGCCTGCCCAAGACACCAATTTTTGAGCATTTATTAATGACCAGGTTGTCAGAGATATACAATGCCAACTCTGGTTGCTGTTGAAGTACTGGCTTTTGTAGCTTCACTGGAATAGCAATAAAACCCTGCCCTTGCTGTAGTATGTAGCTATGGATCCAGCCAGTGGGGTCTCTTTCAGCTAACTTCACAGGAAGCAGTTTGCTTTCAAGTAGTAGGGACAGCAACAGGTTACAGTGTGCTTGCAAGTAGTGGGGACAACATATTACATTGCTAACTTGCTTCTATCCATTCAGTTCATCTTATTATAATGGGGTTTGGAGGGGACTTGGTCACCTTGGTATCTTCAGGAAGCTGTACTAGTACATTACCTTGGAGAAATTATGTGAGAGGCACTTTCCCTTCTTCAACAAGGCAACTGTGGAGCACAGGGTGAACCAATTTAGTACCAAGGACCTGTCACTCAGAGAGGTATTTTTAGGCATCTAGTCATCTTAAACATTTCAGTGACTTTTCCTATAGTGAGATCCACCATCCTATACCTTGCATAGCCCACTGCAAAGAAGAAGACTGTGTGGTGTGAGTTCCCCTGGAGGCTGCCTGTGCCACATGAAGAAAGCCTCTCCTACCGTTTGCTCAAAACCTTCAACGCTGGCAGATCTACATTAGAAGAGACCAAGAAAAGCAACGGAAGACTTTTCATCAGGTCTGGGTCAGGCCTGTTACCTAGGATACCAGTTTGTATTAAACGCTCCTCTATTATGCAGAGCTCCTAGCAAGCTGGCCACGCAGAAGCTCGCCATGCAGAAGCTCACCATGCAGACCCTTAGATGTTTGGAGTATGACTCGACTTCCTCTGTCCTCTGTCATATAGTCTCAACTTGAGAAACATACTTTATCATGATCTTGGGTGTGGCAAAGACTAAACATCTGACCTTGGGATATTTAATTTGTACATGAACATACCACTACAGTATAAAATGCAACTGTATGTGTAAGACATGAAGCGCAGATAAAAGGTAAGGAAGTGTGCTGTGGGATGTTCTGTATGGCAAATGTGTTGCTCTGATTGGTCAATAAATAAAACACTGATTGGCCAGTGGCTAGGCAGGAAGTATAGGCGGGGCTAACAGAGAGGAGAAAAGAACAGGAAGGTGGAAGGAGAGACTGCCAGCCACCACCAGGAGAAGCAGCATGTAAAGATGCCAGTAAGCCACGAGCCACATGGCAAGGTATAGATTTATAGAAATGGATTAATTTAAGATATAAGGACAGTTAGCAAGAAGCCTGCCACGGCCATACAGTTTATAAGCAATATAAGTCTCTGTGTTTACTTGGTTGGGTCTGAGGGGCTGTGGGAATGGCAGGTGAGAGAGATTTGTCCTGACCGTGGGCCAGGCAGGAAAACTCTAGCTACAGAAGTGGCTTCAGCTTCCAGGACAGCTGCTGTGCTGGCTAGTTTTATGTCAACTTGACCAAGCTAGGGTCATCTGGAAAGAGGGATTCTCAATTGATAAAACACCTCCATAAGACTGGATCCACAGCTAAGCATTGGGTGGCGCTCCCAGAGTCCAGTCGAAGAGAGGAAGGAGGGATCACATGAGCAAGGGGTCAAGATCATGACGGGGAAACCCACAGAGACAGCTGACCAGAGCTATTTGGAGTTCACTGACTCTGAACTGACAGCTGGGAAGCCTGCATGGGTCTGAACTAGGTCCTTGAATGTGGGTGACAGTTGTGCGGCTTGGCAGTTTGTGGGGCCACTGGCAGTGGGACCAGGATCTATCCCTAGTGCATGAACTAGCTCTTTGGAGCCCGTTCCCTATAATGGGATACCTTGCTCAGCCTCAATACAGTGGGGAGGGACTTGGTTCTGCCTCAATTAATATGCCAGATGTTGTTGACTCCCCATGGGAGGTCTTACCCTCTCTGAGGAGTAGATGGGAGGCAGGATGGGGGGGGAAGGTGAGGAGGTCAGTGGGAGGAGGGGAGGGAGGAGGAACGGTGGTTGGTATGAAAAATGGAAAAAAAAACTTTTTAAAAAAAGGACTGGCCTGTAAGGAAGTCTGTCTGGAACTTTCTTGATTAATGCTTGATGTGGAGGGTCCCGACTATTGTGGGTATTACCAATCCTTATCTGGTAGTCCTGGGATATGTAAGAAAGTAGGCTTAGCAAGCCAGGCAGAATAAGCCAGTAAGCAGTGTTCCTTGCAGCTCCTGGTTCAGTTCTTGCCTGTAGGCTCCTGCCCTGAGTTCCTGTCATGACTTCCCTCAGTGACGACACTGTCCCTTACTGTGACACTGGAAAAGACGGCATGGCAAGAGCACATTTCCATCAGGGAGAACCCTGGGCATTATTTTGTCAACTTAATAGAGAAAAGCAGAGCTAAACTGTTTACAAAGAGTTAAGGATGTGAGGAGAACAAATAAGAAGCTTGATGTAAAGGTCTGGAAGAGAGGTGTGTGGGCGAGCCTCTCACAAAGGGCAGAGTGGGAGGGTGCCTGTCCTGTGTACACACCTAATAAGGGATAATCAGGTGAGGAGTCAATGATTTCAATTAAATCAATGATCAAGATTACCTCTCTTAGGGATGTCGGTCTCTTTCGTTAGTGATACAATAACTAGTTGATGGTGGCATTTAAAGTAGACACAGAGGTGGAAATGGAGTGTGGGGCTCACTGGTTTGGGCTCACTATCACGTGACTTATCCAGCTACACTATTTCTGAGTTTTTAATCTGCCTATATAGACACTATGGATAAGCCCTTGATGTGACAATTTCATGGTTTAGGTCAGCATCCTAGGAGTGTAGAATGGTATCTGAGGGCTTACTTGATGACACCATCTGAGGACAAAGTCTACGAGGACGGGGGCTCCCAGTAAGATGTGGTATACGCCATATGGCCAATATAAAGTTCCCTTCTTCCCAGTACTAGAAGGCACATGTCCACGAGCCAAGCAAGACTGCATGGTCAGGATGGACTTTCTATGTGTATTCTAGTTACATATTTGGAAGATATCTTTCTACATATCCATGTAATTATCAACTACGGGGGCTTTCTATGCTAGAAGAAAGAATGCATTCTATAGGGAATATAATTCCATTGAATTAAAAAACAAGATATTTCTTTGCCTATTGTGGGCCGATGAAGTGATATACAGAGAATGGGTTATTCTAATGGTTGGAGTGACTGATAATTGATTTTCAAGGGAAACTGAGTTTCAATATGCATCAGAAGTGAGGAAAACTATTTGTGGGGCCTCACTGGAATTCTTCGCTTCTTTAGACTTTTGTTACTCAAGGCTCTGGACAATATCCAGGCAAGATGCTTCAAGAGAGCAGGGAAAACACGGAATGATGTTGAAAGAAAGCCATGGTGTTGAACTCAGACCAAGTGACTAGTCACAGGGCAAGAGATTTCAATACTTATATTTTATTGTATTATTTCTTTTCCTCATATTTCCTCCCAATCCCACGAACAACAATGCTTGTGGCTGACATTTTAACTTGGGACTGAACTGAATGTTGACTTATTGGTAGCTATTGAAGACTCAAAGTAGAGTTATCTAGACATAACAGGCCAGAAAGGAAACTGTAGCTCATGGGATGTGACAGCTCCCTTCTCTCAACCTCATCTGTGAGGATCTTCAGTAGTGGACCCCCTGTCTGGCACCATTCACTGCTGGGTTCATCCAACAAGAAGCCACCCAGAGTGAGGCTGTGGCTCTTTCTCTGCTTCCTTCAGTCATGTCCATTTCCTGGATATGGCAGCTCTGCTCAGTTGCTTTCTCCATTGTAACAAGAATCTTAAAAGGTCTTACTAATAAAAACAAACCCGGAGCCAGGTATTGGGGGGCAGGACGCTGAAAGATCAGAGAAACAGAACCAGCCACAGCTAACCTCACTCACCTCGCCAGTTCCTCAGCTGATCTCGTTTCCTCACACTGGAAGCCTCTATGTCCTCATCCGAATGGATCTCAGCTGAACTGCCGCTCAAAAGCCTAAAAGCTTAACCAGCTCTAACTTCCTGGTCCTCACACCTTATATACCTTTCTGCTTCCTGCCATCACTTCCTGGGATTAAAAGCATGTGTCACCATGCCTGGCTGTTTCCAGTGTGGCTTTGAACTCACAGAGATCCAGACAGATCTCTGCCTTTGGAATGCTGGGATTAAAGGTGTGTGTGCCACCATTTTCTGGCCTCTATATCTAGTGGCTGTTCTGTTCTCTGACCCCAGATAAATTTATTAGGGTCCCCAGATAAATATATTGGGGACACAATATCACCACACTCCATACATCTACCTCTTTTGGGTTTGCAAGGCCATCCCTTCCTGCTCATTTAGGCTAAGAGGTATTTGACTACCCATTATTATTGACTATTTCATTACTACGAGCAGCGAGGCATCTCTTATGTGCTTCCTGCAATCTGCATGGTAAGTAGTCTTTACAATTTCTCTCTTCTGCAGATTACCTCGTGTGAATGTCTCCCGCTGGAACTCTGGCTCACATGTCCACTTCATTGGATCTTTAGGTTCACTCTATGACATGGTTTTGGCAGGTCCTGTCACTTCCATGATAACAATAACGTTATAGATTGCAGCTCATTTTCATTGTACTAGAAGTAAAACCTAAACAAGACGGCTGTTCTGGTTTCTGTCTCCTACAAAGCATCCTCACATTGCCCTCCCATATTCCCACAACACTCAGTTACTTTAAAATTCAGATTAGCTCCTTCTCCAGAGATTTCCATCTCTATGATCTGAATGCCCATAATTCAGATCCCAGTTTAAATGTCCTTTTCTCACCCCTTCTCTTCTCTGGTTCTTCCATAAAAGGAGTCTCCAAGCATTGCTACTCCGCCCTCCGTTCACACCTGTAATGCTTGTCCCTTGCTGAT
>CABHPQ010173446.1:0-18228 GCA_902168405.1 Peromyscus aztecus
ATGGGCAGCGGGCATCTCTGCCCAGTTCAGAACCTACCATGGAGTAGTCTTGGAGCTTAAATCAGAGTCAGATTTGAGACTAGAAACAGCAGTTAGAAAGTTCTATCGCACGTTCCTCCACATCCTGTTTACTCTCCTGGCTGTGCGGATTTGTGAGCATATGTGTGCGTGTGTGTGCTATGTGCAAGTGTGTGCTCAGTCCTTACAGGAAACGGCAGGACTCTGGCTTTTCCAGTAACTTCACACATATGGAACTCTAAGTCAGGCGGCGTGTCTGGGGAAATCAGGAAGCACCGCTCTGTGTTCGTCATACCATATATATATTGAATCATATGTATATTCAATATAATAAGATGCGCTGAGTACTCGGTTCCTCCTTCTGTGCATGTGTGCTGGAGCTGGAACCCAGGGCCTGACATGTACTAAGCAAGTGCTCTACCCCGAGCTATATCCCCAGTCCTAGCTGCTTAATTTTTATGACAAACCACCATTTTCCTTTGGTGATAGGCTGAGATTTAAATAGGTTAATTACCCAAGATCTCATAGTTAAAGGACTGTGGAAAGCTGGGTATAGAATCACTCACCAATAGTACCAAGTACTTAGGATACTGAGGCAGGAAGATGACCGTGCCAGATTCAGCAATGTGCTTCCAGCCTAGGTGACGTAATGAGACCCCCATCTCCAACGGAAACAAACAAAAAGGCCGTGCTCGGGCTCTTATTGTTCTCCTGACTTTAAAACACTCTGCATTTAGCTCCAGACTTTATATCTTGGGGATCTCCAAGCTTGATGATCTGGATGCTGCTTGTCCTTCAAAAGAGGTTCGGGAGCTGTGTGTGTGCTGCGAAGTGTCTTTAGACCACAATGCCGGTCAGGACGGTAGATTCGACTCAGTCCGCAAACGCGCCAAGTGACCACCACATGCCAAATAGAACCGGCTGGGATCGAACCCAGGGTGCCACACATGCGAAGCAATGTTAAGCGAGCTCTCTACCTCTGAGGCAGACTCCACTCCCAAAATATTTTTTTAAAAAGAACTGCATGGATATTGAGCATAAATAATGACAAGGTTTGCATCTTGTCGCCATTCCTTAAACAATCCAGTGTAACAACTACTTATACAGCGTGACATTCTGTTGAGTCTTATGAGTAACCTACAGGTGGTGGAAAAGTTAAGGGTACCTAGGTAACATGAGAATCCTGTGCCATTTTACATAGGAGACAAGCATCCGTGGATTTGGGCACACGAGGCAGGCCCTCTAACCAATCTACCTTGACACCGAGAGTGTTGGTACTATAATCTGACCTAGGATTCAACAGATATGGAGGAACTGGTCTTATTTCAAGGAACTCATGGTTGAATATGGTGTAGAGACGCATTCTAGTTAATACACAATAGACTAATGGATCCATCGATGCTGTTTCCATAGCCAACATTAGCTAGATTCTGTGGCGACAGCAAGTTAACACCAGAATCCCAGTGCCTTTACACAGATCTTTCTCCCTCCCTCACATTGCTTATCCAATATGGACCGACAAGCATTCCATCAGCCACGCTTCACCCAGACCGCAGTGGTAAGACACTTCTTCCGAGTTATTGGTCTATGCAACTGTAGTGGCGAGCTAAGCCAATCAGAAGTCTGTGGGACAGAGAGCAGGGAGGGAGGGTCAGTAACATTCAGGCATGAGCCACAAATTCGGGGAAGGCCTGAAACCTCTCTCAAAGGCCTCACCTGATTAGGCTTGGCTCGCCCCCAGACCATCTCCCTTAAAGCCCACTTCTTAGGAACTCTGATTATAATCTGCAAAACTGTCTCAAAGAGGCGCTTAGATTGGGGTTTGATTGACTAACAGGACTGTGGCTCCATCTCATCAAGCCAACATGTCAGAAAGCACCACACTATGCTAACTAATTCATCAGACCCACGGGGACAGTGGACAACAGCAGAGGATCTCGAATGCATTGTTGCATGCTTCAAGCCAAAAATGGCCCTGGTTGCCTCTTCTGCCGCTAACTGCAAGGCTAATTACACAGATTCTCCCGGTGAGCAGAGGGGAGGTCTAGAGATGCATCCAGTCACATGTTAAACAGGCACATTCCATCCTGCTGTCCTCAAGCTCATCGTTCTTAGGGAAAACAGGCCAATGAAGAGGTGCAGGGGTCCTGCAGTCACTGAAGGTCATACTATGGATGTAGCAGAAGTTCACCTCAGCTCACCTCCACCTGCTTCCTCAGATCTCACAGCACAAGAGGCTCTCCAAACCCTACTGAGTCCTGTTTCCTTGGGCAATGTTGATGCTGAGGACACAGGGAACATGAGAATTTGATCGTATGGGTCTGTAATCCCAGCACCAAGAGGGTAGAAGCAGAAGAGGGTAGTGAGTTTGAGACCAGCCTGGGCTACATAAGGAGTTCCAAGTCATCCAAGAGTGAGAGCCTGTCTCAAAAATAGAAGGGAAGGAGAAGGGAAGGAGGGGAGAGAAACTATAGGAAACACAAGCATACACCCTCCCTCCCAGGGATGTAATGGTCCGGCAGCCTAGTCTGGCATCACGAAGGGCAAAGCAGACGGCTCAGAGCTACCCAGAGTTCAAGACCTGCACCCTCCATAGAGCTGAGGCCTCCACCTTGCAACGAACCACAGATCTGAGCACTTGAGGTGGCATGGAAGCCAGCTCTCTAGCAAAAAGACTAGGGACCTTTGATGTGTTTGATGATGATAATGGCCTCATGGTGCAATTTTCGGGAAGCTAAAGATTGACACAGAGTGACAATGATCACTGGTCACTGGCATCCATGGTCACCAATAGGTGTTGTCAATCGAATGTGCTCCAAGTTCAAATGAAAAAGTCTGGGCCAAAGGGGCCAGACCTGAGGGAGTCCTTTTCTCCTCTAACATTAACTGAATGCTTACGGTGTATTAGGCACTAAGCTAGCATTCTGCACATGTGCCTTCATCAACAATTCCCTCCAGTAAATCTTGACGCAGAATCGCAAGAAGAGACAGAAGCGAGATCCTCTGATGACAAGGATTGTGTTCCCACCACCAGAGCTACCACATACTGTTGTCAAGGTGGAGCCCACATCAGCCAGGGCAGCAAGCGGGGCTCCACGGCTCCCAGGAAGCCTCTCCTGGGCTGCATCCACAAGGGGAGCCTTGCTCACCTGCGACCCTGCACTCCAGAGACCAAAGTCAAAAAGGAGCCTTTAGGCCCTGGTCACACATCCCCTCCTGAAGTCTGACACTAAGCATAGATGTGTCATGCCAATCACCAGCTACAAAAGACTTGTGGAGTCCAGTGTCCACTGCCCCAAATCCCAGTCTTCAGGAAGTTGAGGCATGAGGATCTCAAGTTCAAGGCCTGCCTGGGCACCTTAGTAAAAGCCTGATTCAGAAAGCTTTATGTTTTGGTTTTTCCTGGAGAACTCACAGTATGTGTTAAATGCTCTTGGGCACACCCTGCACACCAGATTACCTATGATCCCATATGAAGAACATCACAAACTCACGCTAATCATTCAAAGACAATAACGGCAAGCAAAAGGGATACCCCCCCCAAAGTGTAAGGCCTTCACAGCACCCTTAGAGCCCCCACCCACCCACCCAAGAAGAGGAAGAAGAGAGCTTGCTGAGAGGACAGCCTGAGCAATACCCAAAGCAGGACTGAGCAGGTGTATGGGGGATGCCCCCCATGCACCTGTTGACCAGCTTGGATGTAGAACAGAAAGACACCCCAAGCCAGCAGTGGCTTCTGGGCCGCCTGCAGGGGTGCAGCCACCCAGCAGACAGACAAGAGAGGGCCAGAGGCTCAGCGTAGGGAAGTGGTATGACCAAGCAGCTTCAGCAGGAGGAAGGGGCAGCTCTTCCCTTGGGGGGGGGGGTGGGTTTGAAGTGAGGGCTGGGCTTCCTCGGCCAACTTTCAAAGTCCCAGTTGCCCACCCCAGACTCTCATCCTCACAGGGAACCAACCACCTCCCCGGCTCCGGCTCCGTTAGAGCATCAGGGTCCAGAGACCAGTGTCTTCTCAGGAACTTTTTTCCATGGTCACACCTGCAAAACTGGTACGTTCACCCACATCTCCCGATAGCCACCTGCCTCTTCCCTGTGTGACTCGGCTTCTCCCTCCCCTCCGGACTGTTGGGGAGCTCTTAGCATATTTCTTTGCACCCTTGTACCTCGCTGTAACTCTCCCCCTGGCGCCCCTCCCCCCCAGAGCCATTCCCCCCCCCCCACACCACCATGGGCGCCCCCCCCCCCCCCCCCCCCCCCCCCCCCCCCCTTCCCCTCCATTTGTTTCAATGAACAGACTCTTTTATCTATTCTGTAGGTACAAATGAAGCTGTCAAATTTGATCAGGCGCTTGATATGACAGGCTGTGGGAGTCAGGACCCCTTGAACAGAGTGGGCCTTGTCTGTCACAGCCCGCCTGACACTTCCCATAATGCCCAGACTGATGAGATTCTGAGTAGGGCCCAGCACATTTTCAACTCTATTTTGGGTGAAAACCCTTCTTGAAAGGTCTTGAAAGGAGCTGGCAGTCCCGCCGACCGGATGATTAATGAGGGTTGGCTCCACAGGATGGATTTCTTCTGGTGCCAACAGCCGTCCTCCCAACAGGCCAGAACGTGTTGCCTCTGACTCCCCCAGTGCTTCCTCTCAGGCATCGCCCCCCAAAAAGTCCCTTCCCATCAGCCTTCAGACTGCCCCCCCCACCCCTCACTTCTTCTACCAGCTACCCTCGCTGCCAATCCTCTTCATTCTCAGCCTCCCCTACACATGGAGAAAGTTAGCCTCACAGCTGAGGGGCCAACTTGAGGGAGCGGGGCCTCCTGGACATCTTGTGAGGAGTGGGGGGCTGGTGAGGGACCGCTGGGCAGGGACCGTGGAGGACTGTAACCCGTGGACTCCTTGAGTGTACGCCATGCCCCAAGTGGACAGGGTGGGCCTTTCTGCTTTTCTTTCAAGGATCTCAGGGGACAAAGGCCCTGGAAGATGAGACATAAATTCCTTGTTCGTTTTTCTTATCTTTGGGGGTTTCTCAAACGCGATGGCTATTGCAACTTCTGTCACTCAAGTCAGGAAGGCACCTGTGGAGGGCAGAAAGCTTAATATCTTGGTCACGAGACACTAACAGCCACATGGAGATAATTGGAAGTGTGCCTCCCACAGCTCCAAATGCCCCTGGGGCACTACCAGCTAAACCAACAACCTGCAGAAAGCCTTTCTGGCCCGTGGTACCGAAAGAACCAGGCTCAAGGTGCAGCTTCCGTGAACTCCTGTACCCTTCAAGTCCCGCCCTCCCCAGCCCACTCTACTGCAAACTGGGGGGGGGGGGGGCTTCTCTCCCTGCCTACCTTCCTCATCCCTCCCCAGTCTCTCCCTCCCTCCCTTCCCCATCCTGTAGACGAGCAGTGGCCAGATGTTCTGGCGACTTTCAAACTCAGAACCCTTCAGGAACCAGCAGGCTGGATAGAGGTAGTTGGGACTAAGAATTTGACTTGCGCTTCATGTTTTGTTTTTGTTTTTGTTTTCTTCCTTTCTTTCATTTTGACAAAATATCCCTATTTAGGTCAGGCTGGCCTCAAACTTGCAATCCCCCTGTTTCCCTGGAGCTAAGACGCCCATGGGGCTTCTTTTCCCTCTGAGCCAGACCCTCGCTATGTTGTTCAAGGGTCAGCCTCATGAGTAACTGCACTTACAGACGTACACCACTATCACCAAGTGGGAATTTATTCTGTCTTTTTTTTTTTTTTTTAAGCACTCATAGATTTCTTTTTCAAACTAGGTTTGAGGTCTGGGAAAGAAACAGAGCCCTTGTAACCAGAGAGTCCCCTTTTTATCTCTTCCTTTCCTCTGAGAAGAGAGGAAGAAACCGGAATACACCCAGAGTAAGTGCCTAACCAACTTTGAGGTCCCCCTCCACTTACACTTGAACCTGAGACCATCCACACTTTCCGTCAGCACCGTTCATGCATTACCAGACACCGAATTGGCTCTGGGCAGACAACAGTCAGTCAAAACATGCAGCTGACAGGTAAGGAGACGAAGCCCACACATTTCAATACATAATTGAATAGTAGGATAGTGATGAGAGAAATGTGGAGCACTGTATAAGACATACAGGAGGTATAATGAGGAATCCTCTTTTAGAACAAAGTTCCAAGAAGGCCTCACTGGAGCGCGACACTTACACGAAGACCCACCAGGTGGCTAAATGAGGTTGGCTCGGTGAAAAATGTGCTGGAAAAAGTCACCAGTGACTGTCAGCTCACCTCATTTGTCATGGGGGTCCTATGATCTTGAGCTGAGACTTCATGGGAGGACAAAACCTCAGAAACCAACCACACCTCGGCAGAACCACCCAAGCAATGAGCTGGGAGGAAAGGGAAGTCCAGGAAATGCAGAAGGAGGCCACTGACCACAACAGCCTGGGCAAGGCAGGAGGACCTCTGTACCCAAGGCTGGGAGCAAGAGTGTGCAGAATGGATGTCTCTTGGCATGTTGCGGGGCCCACGGGGAGGTGCTAGGCAGCCTTCTAGCTCCTGGAACTAACCATACAATGAAAGCTACCAAGGGAGAGAAAAATCAAGGAATAATCCCACACATCAACACAGAATAATTACAAGCCCCTGGCCGGAAGTGTACAGCTTGAGGAAAACTTAGTCTTCTTTCTTCCAAAAGATAATTTTATTTTGTTTTTGGTTTTTTTTTGTTTGTTTGTTTGTTTGTTTTTTCAAGACAAGATTTCTCTGTGTAGTTTTAGTGCCTGTGCTGGATCTCACTCTGTAGACCAGGCTGGCCTCAAACTCACAGAGATCCGTCTGCCTCCGCCTCCCAAGTGCTGGGATTAACGGCATGGGCCACCACTGCCTGGCCCAAAAGATAATTTTTAAAGGAATTATAGAAGAGTCTGTTTCTGCCTTTTGAAAAACTCCCAGGCTCTATTTTCAGTTGGTTTTCTTACACACGACAAATGCCTGAGATAATCAACTTTTTTTTTTTTTAAAGAATGAAAGGTTTGGGGCTGCAGAGGTGGCTCGGGAGTTAAGGAAATCTGCAGTTCTTGCAGAGGACCCAGGTTTGGTTCCTCGCACCCACATGGTCACTCACAACCACCTGTAACTCAAGTTCTGGGGAACCCGACACCCTCTTCTGATCTCCACATACACCAGATACACACATGGCACACATACATTACATGTAGGCAAAAGACTCGAACACACAAAATAAAAATAAGTGAAAATTTTTTAAAAAAAAGACATTTAAACAGGAAGATTAAGCAGGTTAGCGGCTTATACCTGTAATCCAAGTACTCAGGGAGCTGAGGCAGATGAATCACCACCAGTTGAGGCCATCAGGAACTACATAGTGAGTTCTAGACAGCCTTGGTTACAGAGTGAGACTTTATCTAAGAGACAAACAAAGACAAAAGGTTCATTTTGGCTCCGAGTTTCGATCTATAGCATGCGCCCTGTCCCTTTGGAGACTGTGGCCAAGCAGCATATCCCCGAGGGACACACACTAGAGAAGATCATTCTATTCGTGATCGGGAGACAGGAGGAGGAGGAGATGGGGGAGAGGAGTGGGGAGGGGGGAGGAAATGATGAAGGAGAGAAGGGGGAAAAGAGGGATGGAGCAGAATCCCACAATCTTCCTCCAAGTTACATTTCCAGTGACTTGAACCCTCCACTGCCACCCCCACCATTAAGGTTCCACCAGCTCCCAATAAGGGGACCAAACCTTTAATACATGAGCCTTTGAGGGAAGTTCCACCACCAAACTATTGAGCAGGACTTCTCTGGGCCCCATGTCTAATAAGTCAAACCTTTACTTTATTGTGAAAATCCTCACGTCTCCAGTGTATCTACATTCCCCCATTAGCACCCTTCACAAGAGCAAATGGAAGAAGAGCTCGCTGCTACACATCAAGCTCTCCGGGAACTTAACACCATCTTCCAAAGATGCCCACGCCCTTCAGGGCTGCCGGTTTTCCTCCGAGCCCTTAGGACACCTTTTTCTTTGCTGGAAACCTTCTCAGCTCCTCTTTATCTCCTCTGCAATCCTCGTGTATGCCCCCCTCATCTTCACGCAATGTGCCAGAAACCCCTTAAAGGTAAGAAGGATATTCTATTCATCTTCATGTCCCCTCCGCCTGCGACAGTGCCCAGCGCCTGGTAGGTAGTCAATAAGCATTTACTGTGTCCCCTTAGTTGAAATCACTGCAAGGGCAAACATTTGTCAGTGTCTCTGAACTGATGTCATTAGGTGGACAGGGGAGGAGCCCCAGGGACGAAACTCAAAGGAGAGACAAGAGGCGCTATGATGAAACAGGAGAGAAAGAATTCGTGGCTGCTACGAGGGCCCGGTGATCGGTTATTCCAGAAGGATCCCTTTCTCTAATCAGTCTCCCCTGTCCAGACCAGGCAGGTGGTCACTCTGAGAGTTCCCGCTTCAGGGACATGCTTTGGAACCATGCAGGGGAGGCAAATTAAACAGGATCTCAAAGACCACCTTCCTCTGCCAACGTGCGATAAGGGCTAAAATGTTCCCTTCAAGTCGTTACTGGGAGAAGGAATTGAGTCATAAAGAAGTGCCATGGATGCCAGACAGGATGGTACATGTCCATAATCCCAGCCCTCAGCAGGCTGAGGAAGGATGGCCAGAGCTTCCAGGCCAGCCTGGGATACACAGCAAGTTCAGTGACCACCTGGATGACACAGTGAGACTCGGTCTCTGAAAAATTAACAGACAAATAGAAATATGCCTGTAAGCATGGAGGGGGAGAAGAAAGTCCTGCTGATGCACCCGTGCCCACTAAAGAGGGTAAAATTCCCACCTAGGTAAACAGAATTAGGGTCTGAAAGCAAAGGTACAGGAGACCATTAAAGGGTGCCAGGTCAGAAACACATTCCCAAGAAAAGCATTTCTGGGATCGATGCCCTGGGGGTGGAGGCCAGATATTTCCTTTTCATATTTTTAAAATTGATTTATTGTGTGTTTATATGTGTGTAGGGGTGTGTGTATGTGTGTGTGTGTGTGTGTGTGTGTGTGTGTGTGTGTGTGCACGTACAAGGCATGGTGTGTGCAAGGTCGGAGGACAATTGGTGGGATTTGGTTCTCTTCACCATGTGAGTCCAGGGTATTAAACTCAGGTCATTAGGCTTGGTGGCAAGCTCCTTTTAACCACTGAGCCATCTCAGTGGCCCATAGATATTTCTTGACTAAAAAATGCATTTTTAAAAATCCATAAATGAATGAATAAGACTGTGAAAATGTGCTAAAAATAGACCTCAAGAGGAAAACTAGTCTTTGCCCTTTGAATTCTGCCGAGGGACCTAGAGGGCAAGCTGAAATGCGGCCTGACCAGAAGCAATACTTGGAATGAGCGGAGTTCATCTTCCAGCAAACCAGGTCTATCTCTGCAGCTTGGGAAAGATGCACTTCACAAATGTATCCCAATGGTCTCTAGACCGGAACCAAGCTCCCTCCCGTCTTTTGGGATCTCCTTCAGGGAAAAAAATAATAACAATTTTCCTGCCCATGAGGCCAGAATAGAAAAACAAGGCTATATAAAACATGCCTATGAGGGGAAGAGTCGGCCAAAAACAATATGCTCACCTCTCATGTACCTCAGCTTTCCTCCCAGTGGTGTTTGGGGGGAGGGGAGGAGCGGGACCAGCCTAGCGACCCTCTGGCCCTTGCCAGACCAGAGGCCCTCACAGGCATGGAGTCAAAAAAAAAACTTCTCTGAAGCTGATTACCAAGAAGGGAACGAGGTACACGGAGCACATGTGAGCAGCTCCTCGTTCCCAATTCAGGACTGTCAGATGGGTGATTAATGACTAACAGCCACAGAGCAGCCTTGATTGCCAAGTGCCGTATTGTTAAGTCTGACATTTAATGAGGCCGGACACAACTCCAGCACAATTCCACACCATCATCTGCAAATAGTGCTCGACGGACTTAATTGGTTAAGTATTTGTGTGTGTGTGTGTGTGTGTGTGTGTGTGTGTGTGTGTGTGTCTTGAGCGTATGTGCGTGGCAGGGGCAAGCTGTCGTAGTGTGAATTTGCCTTCTGTGGGCAGTGTGTTTTTCTCTACTGTGCACTGTAAGCGTTGGTGTTGGATTGGCCTACCTATACACTTTAACCTCTGACCCCAGATGGGATGAAACCTGCTGTGAGCCGCTCCCCACCACACCACTCTCCCTGCCGCAGTCTCTGATGGGGGCAGCTGGAAGCTGGCATGTTTGTGAAGTCTAACACATGAAAGGAAATTGAAAGGAGTCGCCCAGAAGCAGGCCAGGATCCAAGGCTCCTGAGGAACCACTTGTCACTGGACTCAGATCAATGGTGTCTTGGCCTCCCTCACTGGGCAGTTCCTCCTTTGCCAAAAGAAAAAACTATGTCACCCCCATTCCGGAACTCGGGGCTCTCTTGGGAGACGGGCTGAATCCATCTTATTGTTCTAGAAACAACATCCAGGCAAGGGGGGGGGGGGGGACGAGCCTGGCATAGATTCTTGGGGCCAACTGAGCAAGGTGACATGGGGGCTTAGGAGAGAAGACGTTGGCTCCGAAGGGCAGATCAATTCTGGGAACCAACGCCTACAGGGTGCTGGCTCTCCCTCCAATCTCGTGTCTTACAAGGACAGATGGAAGTTGGTGGCCCACGAGGAACTGGCCATCTTTGCGGGGAGGGATAACAAACAGACATGTGGAACAGTCTAGACAAAGAACACTAAGGAGCACAAAGATGGTAAGAGCCACAGGGGTGTTCACAGAGGCCAGCCGGTAGGGGCTGAAAAAAAAATCCAGAAAAGCAGAGTGTGTGTCAAGGGATCTGCAAGGCTGGAGCATCAGGAGAGCATTGAGAAGGCCATCTTCCAGGAGGTGACTTGGGGAGCACTAATCCCTATTCATTCATCCCCATTCACTATCTTCAAGGCTCTTGCCCCCGATTTTAGAAAATCTGCGGCATCCACACGGCCTGGGAGCTTGTTGTAACATGGACTCTACGACACTACTCTAGAGCTACAGCTGTAATTTCACTTGAGCCCCTAAGTAACCGTGAGCACATCTTGCAGAAGAGAGATGTTCTCAGAGTGCTGGCCAAGAAGCTGCATTGAACAGCTAGCCTTGGTGCAAGGACATGATTCCTGGCAATTCCCTGAGAGGAACTCACTGTTCTTCTGCATTGAAAAAACAACAACAAAAACAAACACCACCTCTGTGGACCAGATGTGGTGGTGCTTGCCTGTAATCCCAGCCTTGGTGGGGCTGAGGCTAGAGGAACGCCAGTTACGGGATAGCCTGAGCTACATGGGAAAGGAAAGGAAAGGGGGAAGAAGAAGGGAAGTGAGTGGAAGGGAGGGAGGGTGGGAGAAAAGAGTTGGAGAGGAGGAGAGAAAACTTGGTCCCGGTCCTCTGGCTACAATGAGAATATACTGAGGAACTTTATAAGGCACCGTCACCCTGCTCACCGAAGGGCTCAGGTCAGGAGCAGGGGCAGATGACCTTCTCCGGTGGGTGTCCCAGCTCTGGTCTTTGTTCCCGTCCAGTGGTTGGGACCTAAGGACCCCACGCTGAGGAATTCAGCTCATTACTGAGGCCTGGTGTAATTACTGCCAGCTAATGTTCAGCCCGTTAGGCATTCCTGGCCTCCCTGATTGCCCTGCTCCTGCCCTTCCAACTGTGGGAGGGCTGTGCGCCTCAGAAAACAAGAATTAACAGTTAGCATTTCTCCAACTGTGACTTGCCTAGGAGTGCCTCTGCCGGGGCTCAGCCCCGCCATGCCTTCTCACCTCAGCCTCTGCTCTCGGAAATAACCGCACACACGCACTGTTAGGGCCTCTACCCATTTGGCACCTGCTTGTCTCCCTGCGATCTAGAATGTACAGCGTGAAATCAAGAGCCCCAGGTTCTAGTTCTAACTGCGTTCCAGGGGAGCAGGCCCCATTACTGGCCTCCCTCTTCCTCCTTGTACAACGTTGTGATTTGATTGAAGTGTCCCCCATAGACTCATGCATGGTTCTAGTGGCAGGATTTGGGGAGGCTGCCTGCCCCCTGTAGGAAGTGAGCCCTAGGAGGTCACACGGAATAGGCTCCTGAGAGATACAGCCCAGGCGCCTACTTCTGGCCAGTCTCGGTTTCTTGATCAGCTAGTATGTGAACAGTTTGGCCACACACGCCTGCTGCAACACTTTCCCTGCCAAATCCTTAGCCAAAATAAATCTCTCTTCCCTCAAGGGGTTCCCATCAGGTGTTTGGGTCACAGCTATCCAAAAGTAACTAATCCTTATACGTAGAACAAAGGGATTGCATGTGACGGTTAATTTTCAACATCCTCTCAACAGTGACACCGATTTTATTAGAGAACGGTTTTCAGGACTACAGAAATGAGAGATGGCAAAATTCACTAAAGCGTCTTCTCTTTTTCATGATTTCTTTTTATTTTATAAGGAGTGGTGTTTTGCCTGCATATGTGTCTATTGGATACCCTAGACCTGGAATTATAACAACTGTGAGCAGCTATGTGGGTGCTGGGGATTGAACCCAGGTCCTCTGGGTGCTCTTAACTGCTGAGCCATCTCTCCAGCCCCCACTAAAGCACTTTTAAAGACTATTAGCACCTGGACCTAAGGAGACACTGCTTGCTGGAGTCCCCGCCAGCACGTGGCTGGAGGTGTCCTGTTGTTTGCATGGTCCTATTTTCCACCCCAGAAGGGAGGGGACATGAGAGGGAAGATGGAAGTTTCCATGTCTTTCTGTCCTTCCAGTGACAAACGCCCCCAGGAGCCACCCTCTAGCCATTTATTCATTTAAATGGAGTTGTTAGAGGCTTAACAGAAAAGTGGTTACAAAGTATAACCACTCTGTGCGTGTATGTATGTGTGTGTGTGTGTGTGTGTGTGAGAGAGAGAGAGAGAGAGAGAGAGAGAGAGAGAGAGAGACATCTGTGGAAGAAGACAAAATTAGTTTAGCCCTCAACATTAGCTGGAATTGAGCCAGGCTGGCGTGTGTGCACACTGGCAATCACACTACTTAGAACTGGTGTTGGAGAAATACAAGCTCAAAGCCCGCAGGAGTACAGAGTGAGATCCTGTCTTTAAAAGGGGCTGTGTGATGGCTCGTTGGCTAAAGGTGTTTGCCTGCCGTAAACTGGCAAGCTAAGTTTGATTCCCACTTAGAAAGGGGGAAGGAGAGGACCACCTCCACAAAGCTGGCCTCTGACCTACACAACATGCACACATACACTGGTAATACACTAAAATAAATGTTTTTAAAATTATCTTTCAAACCCATAGACTGGTGATACTCACCCTTGGCCAGAGAGGGCGTCTTTCTGAAGTTGCTGACAATAACTGCGTTGAGCACTCAGCTCTAAAGAGGACATGTATATCAACCCCGGAAAGGCTCAGGGGACATCTAGCAGAATGGAAGTGTGCCATGAAATGCTATCTTCTAGACATCACATGGCCGATGCTGTCGTGGACCCACTGCGCTATAGTTACCCGCACGAGGTCAAGCCAGCGAGATCAGTGAACATCCCTGCACACAGAACCAACTGGACCCAAGAAAGTTACAACATGAAAAGGAAGACACCTGAAATTGGGTGAGGGGTGTGTTGAGAGGTTCCTGAAGGGGGAGTTGGGAGGGAAGAGTTGGGGGGCGAATATGATCAAAACACATTTTGAGCATGCATGAGATTGTGAAATAATAAATAAAAGATATTAAAAATATTTTGGCACGCAGAAACAATTTTAAAGCTTTATTTAGACATCCAAATGGAATTTCTAATACTGCCTTGCAAATTAACGCCACACTAACATGCCCACAGTTTAATTCCACTCCCCAGGTTCTTATTGAGTGTGCTAGGTGCCAAACTCTGGCTCAGCAGTAAGGGGAACACAGAAGCGACAATGTCACGTGACAGTTTGTTTGCGACAAGGTCTCGCTCTGAAGTCCAGCCTGGCCTCCAATATATAGCTGAGGTTGGCCTTGAACTGTCTCCACCCTCCTCCTCCCACCTCCCAAAGGCTGCCATTCCAGGTGTGCACAGCAGGACTTAGATGGCGAAATAAATACGGCCCGTTCCAAACGGCCACTTTGAAGACTGGGTGTTTGTTGCACTGTGTTGCCTTGCTCAGATCCGTCTTTAAAAGCTTGTGGCTTTCTGTGTTGACAGTGACAAGTCTTTGTGTACTGATGTGGGGGGGGGGGGTAGTCGGTTTTCAATCACCGTGATAAAATACCTGATGTACAATAGCTTATGAAGAAGAAGGCTTTGGTTCCTAGTTTCAGAGGCTCTAGTCCATGGTCCCTGGGCCCTGTCGCTTAGGCCTGCAGGGCAAAGTATATCATGGCAGGAATGTACGACAGAGGCAGCCTGGCTACTCTGTAGCAGCTGTGAAACAGAGAGAAAGGGGTTAGTTTCTCAGCATCCCCTCAAAGGGCAACACCCTCAGTGACCTAAGTTCTTCCTACTAGGTCCCACCTCGGTGTTTCAGCCACCTGCCAGTAGCCCCACAGGCTGAAGACCAAGGCCTCAACACGTGGGCTTTTAGGGAGCATGTCAGGTCCAAACTATAGCAAATGGGAATATCTGTTGAAGCCAACCCTGGATGTTGAGATTTTCCCAGTCAGGCCCAACATCTAAACGAAGGGTCAGAGAGATGGCTCAGTGGAGAAGAGCACCCTGTCAAGCAGCTTACAGCTGCCTGTAACTCCAGGTCCAGGGGACCCAACACCCTCTTCTGAGCCCCACTGGGTACCTGACTATATGAGGTACAGATACACTCACAGAGATGTACACACACACACACACACACACACACACACACACACACACACAAAATAAACCTTTTTTAAGAAATCTAAGTGACATGTATCTTATAATGGAGCCCTGATGAACATGTAGTTCACACCTGTAACCTCAATACTGAGGAGGCTGAGGCAGGAGCATTCCCAAGAGTTCTAGGCTAGCCTGTGCTATACAAGGAGCGCTCTAGGTAAGCATGAGCCACAAAGCCAAAACCACACCTCGAAGAAAGGAAATATAAATGCTCCAAAAGTCAGATTTGCCTAAGTTGCATGCAGTTGCCTAAGTTCTGCATGTTTGGAAAAAAAAAAAATGATAGGGACTGGGGTGCAACTCAGCGGTAGAGCACTTGCCTAGCATGCGTGAGTCCCTGGCAACAGTTTCTAGCATGAACATGCATGCATGCACACGCACGCGCGCACATGCACACACACACACACGCACACACACATGCACGCACGCACGCACGCGCGCGCGCACGCTCAGCCTCTGTCTTGGTCTTCTTCTATACCTCCAAACCCCTTTTCGTCAGTCCTCAATTTAATAGCCAAAGAGAGCTTTGAATACCACAAGTTAGAGCACGCCACTCACTGGTTAGAAACCTCAGAGTAAAAGCCAAAGTCCCCATAGTGGCTTCTGAGGCCACGCATGATTCTGTCCCTTCTCTAATTTCTCTCACCGTGGTCTTCTCTGGTGGCTTGGCTGCCAGCCACATGGTCTCCTTGCTGTTCCTCAAACATGCTAGGCACGCTCAGACTCGGGGCCTTCTTCTCTTCTCTTCTCTTGAGTATCCACTTGACAACTGCTTTATGTCCTTCAAGTCTTTCTCCTCAGTGAGACCTAGGCTGACCTCCTATTTACTGCCTTGAGGAACGATTGCTTCTACTTCATACATTCCATTAATGACTACGCCGCCGCACACGCACGCCCTCACCGACATGCTCACATTATACTATATAGTTTGTCTCTGTGTTAGCCATCTTGTTACTGTTGCCCATGTCTCCCTATAAGAATCTGCAGCTCGGGGAGGCCTGCAGAGGAGAGAGGGAGGAAGGATCGGAGGAACCAGAGGGGTCAGGGACACCAAGAGAACATGACCCACAGAATCAATTGACCAGGACTCATGGGGGCCTGAAGAGATCAGGGAGCCTGTAGGGGTCTGACGTAGGTCCTCTGCATGTATGTTATGGCTGCATAGCTTGGTGTGCTTGTAGGATTCCTAACAGAGAGAGCAGGGACAGTCACTGATTCTTTTGCCTATTTATGAGGCCCTTTGCCTCCTACTGAGCTGCCTCATCCAGCCTTGACGTGATGGTATGCAACTGGTCTTATCGTAGCATAGTATGCTGTGTTTGGTGGATGTCCCTGGGAGGCCTGCTCTTTTCTGAGGGAAGATGGGGGGGCTTGGATTTGGGGGGAGAAAGGAGATGGGGGATAAAGACTGTGGAGAGAAGAGAAACTGCAGTTGGGACGTAATATATGACAGAAATATTTTTTAAAAGACGTTAAGCTCAGAAGGGCCAATATCTTTGTCCATTTAGCAGACTCACAAAAGCCTGGAACTGGCACATAATGGGCACTTAACAAGTATATGCCAAATTGGACTGGATTGGATTACATCAGATTGATTTGCATCGTATTGAATTGTGTAACACGGTGGACGGCCCCTGCTTTTCCGTTTTTACACAGTTGATTAAGGGACCTAAAGACACCCATTAGTTTCAAGCCCTGAAGGGGCTCCTGGACTACAGCACTTGCCTAGGGAGATTCACGGTGCCGCTGTGGGTACCTAGGAGGAATCGGCTCAGGATGAAGGAGGACAGGAGACTTAAGCTATCCTCTACCTCATCAATCGTACTCCGGTCCCTAGCACATGCTCGAACATTCCAGCTCCTGCTCACTCGCCATTGCCGTTCCGTGGACTGTGGCACCCTTGCCTCCTTTGGCCCCCTTACCCTGACCCTTCTCACCCAACAGTGCTCAGCCCCAACTGCCTTCCTCCGTGCGGTATTCCTGGTTTGCTCGTTACTTCTTTCCTCTCCCAGCTCTGTATCACCTACTCAGTTTCAAACCAAGCCTTAAAGTAAAAACACATGAAGAAAAAAAAAAAAAAAAAGGAGTATATGGGGGCTGGAAGATGGCTCAGAAATTAAGAGCACATACTACTCTTTCAGAGGACCTGAGTTCTAATCCTAGCATGCACACACGGTGACTCACTACTGCCTGTCACTCTTGCTCCAAAAGGATTTGGCACCTCGGGCCTCTGCAGCCCTTGATCCTCATGGACGCAATCCCACACCCAGACCCACATACGTATACATTATTTAAAATAATGAAATAAATCTCTTTAAGTTGTGTATGTGCATTATTTACCCAGCTAGGAACTACACTTTCTTCTTTTCTGTAACTAGACACACAAGCGTGCTGTGGGCAGTGGCTTTAATGAGTTACCAGGCAAAGAAAAAGAGGAGATACTCCAGGTGAGGTGATCCCTAGCATGAGAGGACAGAGAGAAAGCAGGGACGGGAAGGGAGAGAGAATTAAAGCATGTATGTATGTATGTATGTATGTATGTATGTATGTATGTATGTATCAGGAAATGGAAATAAGACCCAGACATCGGTATATTTTCCAGCTTCCCCAAAGTGGCTTTGATGTGTAGCTGGGGTTAAGAACAACCAAAGGATTGGAGGAAACGTGAAAACGTAAGGGCAAGAGAAACAAGAGTGTGCAAGGATTTGGGAAATGGGCCTGAAGTACTGTAGTCTTCCTCACCTTCCTCTCCCTTTTATTCTTGGCAGAGGAAGCTCTACGGGTCAGCGTTGGACCTCTCGCTCATGCTCTGAGGAGTAGCAAGAAGTCAGTTCAGAACGGAGCAGACCAACTCATGCGGCCGAGGCCCCGGGCAGTGAGGAACTCAGGGCCACGGGAAGATGTGGGCAAGCGGAGGGCTATTTCCAGCCGCTGGAAACTGTGTCGCAATCTCTCTCCTCGACCTATCAGCTTACTCTCCAGTGCCTGCCAGCAGAGCCCGAGCGTGGTGGCTACATGAGGCCACTGTTTCAGAACAGCTTGGCTAACCCTCGCACCCCTCTTCCCTCTCTCTACCTGCTGTGAAACTGAGCAGAAGTCCAATGTCCTCCTTCCGAGTGGCTACTTGGCCCAAGTGCCCCTGAAGCTCCGGCCAGCAACCTTAAGAACCCGGCAGTCTCCTAGATGACCCGCAAGGAGTCTCTGCACTCCGCTTTCCTCCTCTGGTCCCTTTCTCTGTGCATATAACCCAGAGGGGACAGAGCATGTAGCCAAGCTGCTTTCCTTGTGAGACTTCAGGGGCTCCTACACACCTCCATCTCCCCCGCTACACACACACACACACACACACACACACACACACACACACACACACA